>VMBQ01006034.1:0-20985 GCA_007657795.1 Dreissena rostriformis | reverse complement strand
ACGACTATTAATGTTAAACATAAAATTATACTGCTGCGACAGTTAGATATTGGAGTTGATAATGACAGTACAGTAAAGATAACGTTCAATATGAAGGTAATGTATAACATTTGTATGATAGAGCATTTCATAACATGGATGATTGTCACTTGAGTGTTAACATCATAAAAATATTGATTGTACGACTATTAATGTTAAACATAAAATTATACTGCTGCGACAGTTAGATATTGGAGTTGATAATGACAGTACAGTAAAGATAACGTTCAATATGAAGGTAATGTATAACATTTGTATGATAGAGCATTTCATAACATGGATGATTGTCACTTGAGTGTTAACATCATAAAAATATTGATTGTACGACTATTAATGTTAAACATAAAATTATACTGCTGCGACAGTTAGATATTGGAGTTGATAATGACAGTACAGTAAAGATAACGTTCAATATGAAGGTAATGTATAACATTTGTATGATAGAGCATTTCATAACATGGATGATTGTCACTTGAGTGTTAACATCATAAAAATATTGATTGTACGACTATTAATGTTAAACATAAAATTATACTGCTGCGACAGTTAGATATTGGAGTTGATAATGACAGTACAGTAAAGATAACGTTCAATATGAAGGTAATGTATAACATTTGTATGATAGAGCATTTCATAACATGGATGATTGTCACTTGAGTGTTAACATCATAAAAATATTGATTGTACGACTGTTTAATGTTAAACATGAAATTATACTGCTGCGACAATTAGATATTGGAGTTGATAATGACAGTACAGTAAAGATAATGAGGGTTATAAATCTACAATTAAACCATTTACGTACAAGGAGAAATAGGTTACATTCACTATGTTACTCTGTTTCGATGTTGGTTTACATAATCGTTATGAAACCTGCCACGTGTGGCGATGTCTAGACGCTTAAACTCTCATATTATTCTCTTCCCTCTAGTACTTGCAAGCCGTTTTCTGAAAATAACGAGTTTATTTACAGCAATATGAAAACATTTACATTTCAAAATGGAGTAACTTGCATTCTAGCTGTGTGGGATGTACTCGTTCATATTGAAATTTAAGAGTACGCGTTGTGATAACAAATTTTAATCCATCAAAATGGCTACCTACAGCAGTGACGAGGTAAAATTGGCGACCACCGAGTTATGTGATCCTTGTTTTTCTAACTGTAAAGAAATACTTGCAGTTCTGTACTGTCTAGATTGTGACGAGAAATTTTGTGAGGTGTGCGGTACCTGTCACAAGAAATCCACATTGAGTAAGGATCACAAATTGTCGAAGGTTACAGAAGCGCCCCCTGGCGATGTCGTCAAATTGCTGAAAGAACTCACCACGTGCCCAAACCATCAGTCTGAAGAAGTTGTATACGTCTGTATTGATGAAGACCAACTATTCTGCAACCAATGTGCTAATACCAGGCACAGACAGTGTCGACAGTTGGAAACAATTGAGCAATATATGACAAATACTGTACACAAAGACACTTTTGAACAAATGAAATATGAAATTGACAGTGTTGCGAAAAACATCTCTCCAGAGGAAACTATTCTTGAAAATTTGAACAAACTGGATCAGCATTTAGCCGAGATTTTGAAACACGACGCCAATGAACGCTCCATGGTAGCTGACAGCTCTGCACGAGTTACTGATAACCTTCAGGCTGTTCAGGCCAAGCTAGAGTTAGCGGTCAAATCCCTAAAAACTGAAGTTATTTCTCAACGTGAAATGCAAACGTGTGTTCTTTTGCAAAATGTCGATGATCGACAGAAGACTACTACTAATTTACGAGACCAAATAAACACTAATCGAGACAACATCGATGCAATAAAACAACATGGAAATGATAAACATGTTTTCTTCTGCGTCATAAAATAACTAAAGAAATACAAGATATTGAAATCCGTACTCGACAATTGAACAAACAAGCGGCAGCGGCCAAAAATTGTGGAGCAAACTTCTGTAGAAAATATCGTCCGAACTATAAAAGGCGCACTTCGTGTACAGACAAGCGGCCTAAGTCAGCGAGCTGGAGCGTGCACATCGCGACAGGAGCGAGAGTCACCGCGTATGAAGAGTCACTCGCAGAGAAAATTCGTTACGAAATCTGACCAGGTTGAATGGTAGGTAATTCACAGTGGGTGGGATGAAAAAAGTTCGGTTATTACTAAATTTATTCTGAAACCACAGATGCTATTGTTGTACGAACAGTGTCAGACAGTTGTTTTTTTAACAATTTCTCCATTTTATCAACTGTGTACTTGTGTCAACATAACTGCATGTAAAGTATATTATTCATCTTCACGTTACCATAGTTAATATGAAATATTTGTTTACAAACAATGTATTTACTTTTTATTTTTGCAATTGTATTGTATAGCTTGTATTTTTACAACAAATACTATCGCATTAAGTAATCAATCTGGTCTCTAAGAAACAAATGCAACGAATTCAAGAAGATTGTTTAATTTTGTATTGTAATACACTCTTATGTACTTAAGATTAATATATGAAAAGTAAATGAATGCGTCGGAATGTTGTGCCCGTGTCAGAATAGCACTTCGAATAATTTCACAAACACACCTGCGATATGTCAAAACGACATTTAATCATTTCATATAGACTAGTTATTGAGTAAATAAAAAATCATTCGGCAAAATAATACTTAAGCGCTGATAAATTAAGAATCCCCTGAGTTCCCTAATTAAATGTTAATTTGTGGAAACCTTATAACTCTGAGTATGATCTTGTACATTGTTTAAATATTGACTGATTATAATTGTAAGCTTACCATCTTAAGCACTTTATAAGGTTGCAGACATTAATCAACGATGAGCATATAAGTATTCGAAGTATAAGTAGTGATTGTAACTGATCCAAAATCAGAGATCATGAGTTCGTAAGAGAACTATCAAATGTGATCTTAATATATGCTTTATCTTGTTTATCAGCTCTATTTATACCCGTTGATAAGCACTTAGGATTGAGGATTATGCAAAATTACCATTGAAAATGTCTTATAATTGGTTACGCCAATCGTTATGACTTAGGATAACAACAACCAGTCAAACACATTTAGAAAATCATAAATCATAAAACCAGTGCTGTAGCGATAATATATTCAACGATAAAAGTCATATTTTAACAAACAATAACGACTGAATGGTATGTATAGATAAACACAAGATTCTGCATTTAGCAATAGACACATATACTATTCCATGACCTAAAACAACTACACTTATGACAGACAAGACATATTTTGGGAACAAAATACCGAAATGATGCCACAGCAAAATGTTTCTTTTAAGCATTGCCAAATTTACGAAAATAACAATAACAACGAAGATAAAAAAAAAACATTGAATATTGTATTAAAGGGACTGTGTCACTAACAGGTGACTCAAAGGGTCAACGTTTCGTAAAAAAATCTTAGATATATTCAATTTCAATTTAGTTTTGCTTTCTAAATTATATTATTGACTATATATGTATGACTGCTGTAAATTTCGTGTGTACAATATAAAAAATGAATATCGTTTGTTTATTTACTAAACTGAAGGCATACAATTTAAAGTAAATATCATCATACCTCACTAGTTATTCACCGTGCAATGTATAAATTTTCATAAAAAACTTTGTATTGGGTTAGCTATGTATAATTTTGATACCAGTAAACACAAATTTGGTATTATAATATAATTGTCAGATAAACATGGCATTACACAGGGCAAAAAAATGTAATTGTATTTTTTAAATTTGCATCGATTTAGTTAGAGCTAACCCTCCTCCTGGTTATCTAGTTGAATGGTGTGTACAATTATGGACCATTTAGCCTATTTGCACGGTTTATTTATAAAGTCATGATCAAATGTTGAAAAACACGAGATCTAGTTGATACTCATTTTTGTTTCATTCCATTGTGCTTCAGAACATTATGGTTTTTGTGCTCTGATCTGTATACAACCATTGAGTAGTTAAATAGTAATTAAATTGACATGAATTATCGTTTATTTCTATTTAATTTGAATTGGGGTGCTCTGAGATTAATTGTATATGTACATGTAAATGTTTTAAACATAATTAATGGCCAAGTGTGAGGTATTGAACTCCTTATAACCGGTTCAAACCTCCATTGGTTTTGCCTTGACCTTTAAAAGCGGCGAACCCAGCTTTGTTCATGTTTGTGTCTTTCTTGTGTCTTGTCTGGTGCATTTGTTTTGTATCTTACTGTTTGTCAATTGATTCCTTGCCATAAATATAGGACCGCATTGTACAATAAGGGTTTTCTCTCCTGCTGATGCAGCAGAAGTTTTACTGTATGTGTATTTAAGCACTCAAACTCAAATAACTAAATAAAATTCCACGCAACTTGCTTGTTATCGCATCTTGGGTGGTTAGAGTGTAGTTTATAATTCACGATAATAAAAAGAAAAAGTGAATAAGTATGAACTTAGAAAACATACGTTTTTAAGAAATGTATAATCTCATTGTATAACCCCTAAATTGCAGCAAAAATGTTTTGTCACCTTAAAAAAAGAAGCGCATCTGTTTATACAGGTAAGCGTTTTATGACCATGTAACACACCTGTTTGTTAATGTCTTGGCTTACTTTTTATCACCTATGCACATGTGTGATGAAAATAATGAATTATAGTACCTTTTGTCAAAGAAATTAGACATTTTGATAGACATTCTGTTTCATTAATATATGCCTCAAATTTAAGATTTGAACATTCATTGTTCTGATAATTTGCTGAAGACTTATAAAGCTCTGGTTTGAATTGGTATGTAACTGTGGTTGGTTGGAGGACACATACTATTTTAAATTATGGCTTTCAGAAAATAATGTATCGCTTCTTTCATGAGAATGGTTAAAATTCATGCTCACATGCAAGCACAAACATTGTTTTCACTTACATCATATAAATAAACTTCACGTGCTGAATGTTGATTAGCATGTAAATGATTAATGGAAACTTAATCTGGACACATAAGTAATTAATTACTGTGATTGAAAAAATGTATTTGCAGATACAATCATGCCTTATATTGTTTTACTCGTGTCGAAATATCAACTGTTAAATGGCGGCCCTTTGATGAACTCACAATGAAATTCATGCGTGTTTTCTTAAAATTCCTGAATCATTAATAACTACACAAACATCTGTTGCCTCTGTTGCATCATCGCTGGCCAAATCCTACACTCTATTCAGTATAAAATTGGACTGTCGTTTTACATCACTCTTTCATAATTGTCTAACGACTCAAAAGCCGTTTCAATTTCGAGATATGGCTAAAACATCTACTTTTAAATCAGGTTATTCCATCGACATTTAGCAGCTAAATTGTTATTTAGGTCATGCTGTCACTGTGATAATTGATAAGTATTAGCAATAAATAACGCAATTATTATAACAACAATCAACTGAATACCACAATTTTCGTATCGCAAGTGGACGTCTACTTGTATGTTAAATGGATTCAGTAGATTCAGATTATAAGAAGTAGTTTCTCATTCAAGATTTCGTCATGCCGCCGGTTGAAAACAAAGCAAATAGTCAGTGAAAATAATCGCTCACGTTGGTAACGTGACTTTGGCGTTGTTGCGGCAAATATCAAGAAAATAAAGCATCGAACGATAACACGCAGTTACTACAGTAAAATAATGACCAATGTAATGTAATGCCACATTCAAAATAAAGCGTAGTTATAGGTACTATTTAGCAGCCTGCTGACAAATTAATTAAATTGACCTCAAACTATTTATCTTATATATAAATTTTAAGCATATACACTAGTTTTGCACCCAATGCTCGAAATTGCGATCCGCATTTTCGAATGGTGGTTTCTAAATCAGGCCGTGAAAGATATGATAGATACTGTTTAACCCGTGACTTAAACGGCCAAATGAGATACATGTACTATATCATTATCTATCAATGTTAGCTTTCATAATCAGTAAAATACGGGCCATATTTAGCGATATCTAGACACTTAAACTCTTCCGATTAAAACGTGTCATTTTCTAAAAAAATAACGAATTTACGTACACCAATAGGAAAACATTTAGATTTCAAAATGGAGTGACTTGTATTCTGGATGTGTGTGATATACTCGTATGTATTGAAATCAAAAGGTACGCGTTGTGATTATAAACCTTTAATTAACCAACATGGCTACCAACAGCAGTGACGAGGTAAAATTGGCGACCACCGAGTTGTGTGATCCCTGTTTTTCTAACTGTAAAGAAACACTTGCAATTCTGTACTGTCTGGAGTGTGACGAAAATTTTTGTGAGGTGTGCGGTACTTGTCATAAAAAATCCAAGTTGAGCAAGGATCATAAATTGTCGAAGGTTGCAGAAGCACCCCCTGGCGATGTCGTTAAATTGCTGAAAGAACTCACCAAGTGCCCTAACCATCAGTTGCAAGACATTGTATACATCTGCATTGATGAAGACCAACTCTTCTGCAACCAATGTGCTAATACGAGGCACAGACAGTGTCGGCAGTTGGAAACAATTGAGCAATTCATGATAAACGCGATACAACAAGAAAAAACTATTACACATCAGATGACATATTTACCAAAAGCAGCAAGTGTGAATTAGGTGAGACCCACGATAAAGACCCAATTTAAACAAATTCCTGTGCAGACAAATGTTGCGAAGAACATATAACCAGAGGAAACTGTTCTTGAAATATGAAAATTGAATAAAATTGATCAGCAATTAGAAGAGATTGTTACACAGGTAGCCAATGAACGCTCATTGGTAGCCGACAGCGTTGCACGAGTTACTAATTACCTTCATACTGTTCAGGCCAAGCTGGAATCAGCGATCAACTCCCTTAAAACTGAAGTTATTTCTCAAAGTGAAATGAAAAATCGTGTACTTTTGCAAATCATCGAAACTCGACAGACGACTGCTACTGATCTTCGAAACCAAATTAACACTGATCGAAGATACATCGATGCAATTAAACAACATGGAAATGATAAACACGTTGTTCTTCTGGGTCGTAAAATAACTAAAGAAATGCAGGATATTGAAAGTCGTACTATACAATTGAACCAATATAGGTCAGCGTCAAATATTGTAGTTTTGGAACAAACTCCCGTAGACAATATCGTCCGGTCTATAAAAGGCGCTCTGCGAGTACAGATGAGCGACAAAGAAGATTTTGACAGTTGTCGAGAAGTACCCTTTAAAATCAGCAGACAAAGACGCGACAGTACAAAGTGAACCAAATGATAGCAGACGTGTTCTTCTGACACTGTCGAAGATGTTGGGCTTAGGAATTATCCTTATAACATTTGTAAGGTATCCCTACATGCGTAAAGATATCAAACAGTAGACACGTTTTTATCTGCGTCGTAAAATATCTAAAGATATACAGTATAGTAAAGACGTTTACGACAACTCCTACAAGGCATCGTCATAAAATTAAGTTGATGAGTATTATGTCTGAAACGGACCTTTGCACAGCACATAGTTTACAAACAAAATAGAGTTTAAAGCTGTTAGTTCCTGGGTAGTGGTTAAGACTGTTAATATTCAAGGGATACTAATAAACGCCAGTCATTTACCTCGTTTGACAGTACTTTAAGTGACTGCGTAAAAGTATTCCATCGGATCTTTTGGTTTCCAAACAATATATCATATATACCATTCAATTCTATTTATTTTTGCCTTATAAATGACGTATTTATGACTGCTGTAAAAATAATGAAAATTGTTTATTTTCCTGTCTCACAAAATATTGAGAAGCAGCCCATGCCAAATTTGAGACAGCATTGAACTTTCTTCGTGAGTAGCTTATTACCCAGTGTGATCATCAAGAAGTAGTTAGGCTTCAAGTTAAAAGGGAAAGAGAAAATGTAAATGCAATAATACAGCATGGCCGGGACTAATACGTTTTCCTAAAGATGTCTGAAATATTGCAAACGTTGAAAGAAAGACGCAAGTACTGGCGAGGTATAGAACAATGTTGAAAATTAATGTTGTCGAATGATTTTCAGTCGAAGACACTGTGAAGTACGTCAGTACTGTCCCAGGGGTAGAGCAGCTTAAATTAGTTGAACTTATTTTCTTTCAACAATGAACGCACAGAGAAGCAGTCTCTAAAAGAATCAATTAAAAACAAGAATGTTTACCAACAACGAAATCGAAATCTTTGACTGCGTACTTCGGCTCTTGTTAAAGCAAAACAATATTGATATAAAACCAAAAATGCTTACACAGTTCCTATGAGTGTTAATAATTACGGCTTCTTCCAAAAATAACATGACATTATGTGTGTTTTGGCGTTGTTACCTCAGACTCGCCCTTAAAGCAAAAGGTTAACCGAAATCGAATTGTATTGGCCGTTTCAATGCAGTGAGCTGAGCTTTAGTCATTATATTAGTGTTAAGTTGAATGCATTTCCTGTATCGTTTGTTATCAGCTGACTGTCTTTTTTACAGTATCAAAAAGTTGTAATTTTTACAATCTCATCATTGTATCCGACCTGTATTTGCATCAACATTTATGCATGTAAATGTCATTGTGTTATCAACCCCTTACTATTGTTAATAGTGTGGCAAACAATGCATTAACTATTGATTTATGCAATTGTATTATATAACAAAATAACAAATGTACACCATTTGTTAGTAGAAATTGGTTTCTTATTAAAAAAAAACACCGTTACAACTATATTGTGGTCATTTTTGGACACTGTTGTGTTTTGATATAAAGTAATTTTGCGTTACGTAATCCATGAAATCTTAGTGACCTACTAAGAATTAAAAGCAATAAATTGAAAACATTGTTTTATTGTGTAGTGTACCTTTCTCTTACAGGTAATGTAGATTTGTATATAGAGGGTGTATTTAAGTATCGTAAATCGTGCCCTCGTCAGGATGGTACTTGGAATAATTTCATTAACACGCTGTGGTATTCTAAAACTACGTTTAATCTTTTTCATACATACTAGTTCTTAAATTAAAAATACAGAATTCAGCAGTTAAGTGCTTTAAATAACGCCGATAAACTAAAAATTCTATTGATTTTGTAATGTAACGCCCGTTTTTTGGACACCTTAATAACAACGAGTTAGATCTAATGCATTGTTGCTAAGTTTACTGAATATAATTTTAAGCTTACAATTTTAGAAATTGTGAAGGAAGCCATGGTCATAGACGTAGATCAATTTTGAATATATGACTTTTCAAAATATATCAAGTGATGATCGTAACAGATCCTAAATCAGAGATCATGAGATGGTAAGAGAGCTGTCACATGCGATCATAAAAATGGTGTGTGTGTGTGTGTGTNAGACACGGCGTATGTGCGTATGTTGTTGACAGTAACAGACTTGAACAATTTGTCGTTTTGGTCTTTTTTGGTACAGTTGAAATTTTTAATTATAATTTATCTATAAATATATGGTGATATCTTTAGAAATAATATAATAATCTGTCTTGTGTCGTTGTTATAACGGTAATAAACACAACAGTGTGGCAACTGAGCTCAGACTTAAGTTTTTACGCAAAAGTCGACAAAGTCCATCACATACAAAAACAAAATGACATTAAAATGATGACAGAAATTATTTGATCTCAAAAAAGTTCAACACCCGATATATTGCCTTTTGAAAGGTGAACAGAAAACACAATAAGAACAGAACAGAACAGAATAGAATTCTTTATTTGAAAATAAAGGCCTCCGGCCCAAAATACATGTCATTAATACAGTTGTAACAGTTTAAGTTGTGTCAAATTTCAATGTTCATGAGGTATCAATAACATCAAGCGGTACACATAAAGAGAGACTTTCCTAACAATATCAGCATCTTGAGATGACATCAGTACATAGAAATCTTGAGGATCATGACATTAACATGATGACAGAAATTATTTGATCTAAAAAAAGTTCAACACCCGATACATTGTCTTTTTTTAAAGGTGAACAGAAAACACAATATAAACTCCGTCTTGCTAAAATATACAGAAATTGAACAATACCCAGAAAAGCCAGTTGAAATCGAAGCCCTGATTGCCTTTAAATACTATTGATTACACACATATATTGTTTATGAAACTGATCTAACGTAAATGGAATTATATGCATACTATTTTACAAGTCAATCTGCAACAAGTTATGCAGAAAGCGCGTGGTTGTAAGAAGCAATGATTGCAACTAATTTGTACCCAACCTCATCAACTGCAGGTATAACGAAAATCTGAAAATGAACAAAATGAACTTTTTGGTAAATATATTCACAACCAGACTCGGTAACTAGAAATAACACTTTCACCGTGAGACATAAAAAGCAGATGAAACGCCTTAAAATTAGTGATATTGTTTAAAAAAAAAAGTTTAATTAATAAGATACATGTTCTTTCAATACTCTGTTTGGAAACTATAGAAGAGTGAGAAGAGTTATATTTACGTGAACACACTTGAAAGCAGAAATCGTCGATCGAGTGGTCACGATCGCCCCTCTATATGTTAAGACCCAATACTATTATGTTTAACGTATACACTGTAACGAAATACGAAATTAACAAGTCAACATAAACATATATCTTACTGATGTAAATTGACATGACACGACTGCGTTTGTTTTACCAATATTACGAGGACTAAAGTATGAACACACACCAACACTCCGAGGACTGTTTTCGTTGAGAGAACTTACACTCGAGTTAGACAAATCCAAATGAGCGTTTTTTTTTGGCAAACAGGGCTTAATGCAACATGGTGTCGTTGACTAATAGAAAATCAGTGACGACGTTTTAAGCCAACACTGGATTTTCGTTTAAAACAGACCCTCCACAAACGACAAATTCTATGAAACCGGAAAAGGTCGTCCATGATTAGCCTGTGCGGACAGCAATGACAATTTTCACATAAGCAATTAGTCCTTTTTTCTCAAAACGTGGCTCATACGCGAGTTACGGTAAGCTGAATATTATCATAGATAATATTACCTTATGGGAGTTAGCCCATGGACACTAACGCGCCGAGCGTGAACATCCCCGTCAATGGTCCGCTAAACGCGGCAGCCAGAGTTCCGGCGATCTGAAATATAGTGAATATGAGACACACTCTGCGAAAACGGGGCTTAATGCATATGCTTAAGATGTCATCCGCACAGGCTAAACAGGAACGACACTCTCCGCCATGATTTTTGCTTAAAAGATACTTCCTTTAAACGAAAAGTACAAAAAAATACAAACGGAAAGTGATGTCGCTAATAAGACTGTGCCACATGAAGACGCTAATCTGGGTCGACACTTAACGCACATGCATTAAGTCCACTTGTCCCATAGCGGCTTAAAAATAGGCTAAGGGTGCAGTAACTGCAACACGGCTTGATTTATTGTACCAACAATATTTGAAAAGCAAGGAGATACAAAATAATTTAGTTGTAAAGCAATTTATCATCGCATTAAACACGTTTAACAAAGTAATATTAAAACGTGTTTTTTACTTCTCATTTCAGTCGGATTAAATTACCAATACTTACCGTAACGTTTATTATTTGCATGCATTATTCAAATAATTATTCACCCTGTACAGTAGCTGTGTATACTACGTTCGGTTCAAACCCATTTATTTCAGCTCGATTGCATAGAAAGCCTACCGCTTATTCGCAACGCTCTCGAGTCCGTTTCCTGGGACTAGAACCTAGTACTTGCTGGCTCTGGGGGAGATCTAAAGAACGCTTCCACAGTGAGTATTGAACCCATGATCTACCGGTCGCTAGGCGGACACCATATCCACTACGCCACGGCGACCTACGTTTGTATTGACTACACTGGGAATCTCTCCTAAAAGGTCATCAACCACAGTCGGCATGTAAGTTCGGGCACGGGAATCACAATTAGGTAGCCAACCGTTAGAGACGAATTCGATATTTTAGAGCACGGGTTTTGGCAGGATACGGTTTCAAGGAACTTAATCACAGATGTTCGTATTTTAACAAACATCATCAACAATGTTTACGTACTAATCTATTATTTGTTTAATAGTTTTAACCTATTATAATAGAAATAAAAAACATTTTGTAAAAACATATTGAAATACCGGTTTTCGAACGTTTGTTAAAGCATAAGATAATGTGTTAATTCTCCACGCAGGATTTATTATTGAAAAGCGAAACATTAACATACACACTGTGCTAGTCCTCAAAGTATTTTCGAAAGTATAGATGATTGCTCATTAATGAAGCAATATTTTAAAGATTAGTAAAAGTCCGGAGTGCTCTTTCGCTTGTTTTAACATAATATACACATTCTTTCTTAAATAATTGACACATATTTTGAAAATTGTCATTTACGAAACTGTGGACAAGACCCTTCAATTTTGCATGCGCATATGCAGGCTCAGTTTAGCGGTCAATTAGCACAGGCTAATCAGGGACGACACTTTCCGTCTAAACTGGATGTTAGCTGGGAAGAGACTTTCTTTAAACGCAAAATATCATGAAAGCGGAAAGAGTCGTCCCTTATTAGCCTGTGCGGACTGCACAGGCTTATCTGGGACGACACTTTACGCACATACATTAAACCCCGTTTTCACAGAGCATGGCCCATATGTTTGTGCGTACCTGTATAAGCGTTCTACCAAACATCGCAATCATGAAGGCGACGAAAATTGCCACACCTCCGAGCACGACAACTGTTATGAGAAGGCATAACCTAACATCAACATTATCATGTTAGCATACATGTGCGTAAAGTGTCGTCCCAGGTTTTATGTATTGTGTAGTTCAAAGGAAGTCTCTTCTAAATGAAACTCCAGTTTCGGCGGGAAGTGTCGTCACAAATACGTCTGTGCGATACGACACTGCACGCACATGCATTAAACACCGTTTTACTATAGCGAGATTCAAATAGATGTTTAGAGTTNGGGGGGGGGGGGGGGCACGATGCCCATAAAATATTTTGAAACAACATGGTTTTTTTAAACAAAGACGTGCAATATGTGTGTTTGTTGGAAGTACGCCATTTGTCATACTTACGGTGTCTCGTTCGGCTCTTAAATTTGCGCCAGTTGACTAGGCAGAGGTCTTATGTTGTTTATTGATGAGCCGCACTGTGGGAAAACTGTGTTTAATGAATTGCGTAAAGGTTCGTCCCAGGTAAATAAAACACTAACTTAATTTCTCTCCTGAAACTTATACTGGAGTTCAATTATTCTTTTAAAGTAAACAATAATTCTCTATCATACAAACAAGATTGAAGTAACTTCAATGACGAATTTGATTGAGCGCTGCAATTTCGATCTATATATTTTTCATGCAAGATTTTAAATTTTGATATGGTGTTGTATTGGGTCAAAACCTATGGAGAAACGATCGTGACCACTCGATTGACGATTTTTATGTTATTATATGCAAACTTATTTTATGTTAACAATATGATTATATGCGTTTCATCGGCATTTTATGCCTCACTGTGAAATAGTTATTTCTTGTAACCGTGTCTTGTTCTAAAAAAAATATATTTACAACAAGTTCATCGTTTTAATTTTAAGCTTTACGAAAGACTTACTTTTGATGAGGTTGGGTACAATTCGGTAACAATATATGCTTCATATATTTCATCAAATGGTTAAGTCCTCATATTGTATGAATTTGTTGAGAGTTGAACTTGAAAAGATGCATTATAAGGGGTGAAGGTCATATTGTGGGAGGTAAACCCAAGTTTCCGGGTGCCAAACTCATAGCCAAATCATACCGGTCCACCCAATATCCGGTTCCATAAACCTGTCCCCTAAATAAAAAAAAAATCAAAATCCAGGACTTTATCCCTAGTACTGGGGAGGTACCCACTTCAAGATTTTCTTGGCTAGGAAGTGGAAAGTAAAGGGGGCATTATTCAAACTCAAGTGACCTTCATCATATGGGCATCGTTGGAAAGCTGGTTGCACCCCGCGTATGGAGGATCGAACTTATCGGTCAAGAGTTATGGCCCTTGGCGCACCCAACGTTAAAAGTCTATGTTTTTTTGCCGAATTTCGATCTGGTTAAATGTATTGCTCCGTAGTTTGCATGCATAGACCCCTTATTTTAGCTGTGTACATGCAAGGTGTGAATCTCTACAAGGTCCGGGAGGCCCGCCCGGGGATAAGGGGGGTAATAATGAAGTTTTGGGCGTTTTTTTTTTGNCTCACCTTTCAAAAAAATAAATATATCGGGTGTTGAACATTTTTGAGATCAAATAATTTCTGTCTTCATTTTAATGTCATTTTGTTTTTGTATGTGATGGACTTTGTCGACTTTTGCGTAAAAACTGAAGTCTGAGCTTAGTTGCCATCAAACAGTTTTGTTATCAGATTAAAGAAAATGGTTAATTAAATGGCAATGACAATTCACATTTTTAGCAAAAATACTAGCTTCCAAAGAATAATAATGTTGGTACAACATTAAATAAGTGATGGTCTGATCGAGCTTTTATTGAGAATCGTGCATGCAAATATATTTGGTTTAATCGTGCGCGGCTGTTCAAACTCGTCAATGATAGTGTAATGTAACCTCATGCACAACTGTAGTGTGTTCAGTAAGCGAAACGTTTCCGGTTTTCGGTTAACAAATCGAACACAGCCTATTGAACGACCCATTCGATTGAAACAGTTTTAAGATGGCGGAGCGCATTGCATTAATATCGTTTTTACCCGATGAATTCGCCGATAATTCGGAAATAGAACAGATTCAGATAAATAACTCGATTGCATACGATCATATACAAGTTTTATCAGGTTTGTATTTGCACTATTTCGTAAAATTGTGTACAACTATATGATATTGACGCCAATATAAGGAATAATTCTTTAACATTACCCCACCCACTTCTGACCATTTCAAATACTGATATGTCCTTAATGCTAATCATCTTTATTGTTATTTAACTTGCATTTGTATTCATTTTTGTTTTCAACCTATTGTGTAAAATCAAGTAATGTATCGAATCCGTTAATCATTCTTGTTGTAGTTGACATAGTAGTTGCAATAATCCAACGCAAATGATCCAGGAAGTGACAAAACGCAACCATAACACCAGCAGCGTCACATCCATGATTGAACACCTGCTGTGTGAAACCCTGGTGTAACGATGGACCAAGGCCCAGCTGACTATGATCTACACGATACAAAATGACCTTATAGGCATCTCAGCAACAAAATACCGTTCCCCAGGCTCAAGCATAACCCAGTTAAACCATTCCATCAAGTTCTTGCAACATCCAACATCCTACTTCAGGCATAGCTTTTTCCCCAGAATAATACCCAACTGGAACAGCCTAGCAGCCTCTGTCGCTGAATCCCCTGACTCGGTACATGTATCCTTCAAGGGCTAGCACCATTAAGTTTCTAATCAATTCGTTAGCGCCAGCTACAAATTAACACCCAATAACCCCTCATGGATGTGCCGGTTGAGGTTCAATCTTCTTGGTGGCCACCGTAGCTGGATGCATGAGGGAGAGGCATGAAACGTAGCTGGGGACGCATCTTTACGGTCCTTCTTACTTTTAACTATCAAAATCTTCTCACTTTACTATTCTCTCACTCTTACTTTATCTTCTCACCACCCATCGCATAATTGTCAAGCTTGACCTCAGCGACGTACGATGTAGATTGTAGATAGATTGAAATACTGGCTCTACCTCATTTTGGAGGTGGATATGGATCTGGATGATTTTAAATTTTATGAATGTATTATTATTAAATACAGGCTTCTATTAAATGCATAATTATATTCACAGTTTTTTATTTTAGTTTGAAGATATATCATCTTGTAATTGAATCCTATTAATATTTATACTAATTGTAATCACTATATAGATGTTATAAAAAGAGCACATTTCTGTGAATTATTTCATAGTAGAACTATTTCTTATGTGGTTGAACACGGACCTTTAAATGTTTGTATATATGTCAATTGAATATTAAAGTGGTATTAAACATTGGTAAAGGCATATTTTATGGTGATAGTCATTTTGAGGTGTTGTGGTGCCCCAAAGCTTTGATCACATAAAAAAAACAGGCGAGTTAAATGTTATAAAATATAAGATTGCAATATTACAAAGTTGAGATGCACATTTCTTAAAATCATTGTTTTTTTTTAAATGGTCACTTGAAGAAAAAAAAGCATCACTAGCATTTTTTCGTTCACAAGCTATGATTTGGAGGTGTATGTCAATTATAGCATACTTTGTGGAATCGAATCTAAAATGCTGTGCTAACCATTTTGCGTGAATATTAGGTATTAAATTTCACGACGATAGTTTAGTTCCTTCTCTATAGAAAATGAGTATCGTGTCATCATTTCGGGTGAGCTGGTTTTTGCAACATATACATTCAATATTAATAAATGAATCACTTTTAAGCTTTGTTTCCTTCACTTTCTCAAACTAATTCGGGTAATGAATTCTGTATATACATTAGATTTAATCATAATGGCCCACATTAGTGTAATTTTAGTATGACTTACTCGACTTACTTGACTCATTCCCTTGAGCTCCTTGTGGAGCATTGGGCCTCGCAACAGTCCGCCATCGTACTCTGTTTTGGGCTGATTTCTTGAGCTATCCCCGTGGCATGTAAAAGTTCTTCAATTCTTCCTCATATGATCACTTCCAGTTGGTTTTAGGTCGTCCGACACGTATCTTGCCCTGGGGATTTTACTGTACGGCCTGCCGGGTGATGTCATCTGGAGGTTTTCGCAAGGTGTGACCAATTCACCTCCATTTCCGCCTTGCAATGTGTTGTCCGATGGGATCCTGGTTTGCCTGTTTCCATAGCTCGGTGATCTTGACTTTGTATGTCCATCTGATCTTGAAGATGTTTCGGAGGCAACTATTTATGAAGACTTGGATCTTGTTGGTCAGAGTGTTGGCGACTCTCCAGGTCTCAGAGCCGTTAAGGAGGACAGACTTGACGCTGCTGTTAAAAAGTCATAGTTTACTGTGGAAAGAGAGGGATGCTGCTTTCCAGACTGGCCTTAGATTGTTGAAGGCATATCTGGCTTTTCCGAGTCTAGCTTTGATGTCATCATCAGAACCACCGTTTGCTGACAGGACGCTGCCTATGTAGGTGAAGGAGTCCACCTCCATCAGCTCTTTGTCTCTCAGGGAAATAGGCTTCTGCTGTTTCTTGTTCGCGGCCATGGTCTCTGTCTTTTCCAGGTTAATTTTGCAGTTCGGTATTTGCTGCTTCTCTGGCAAGGTTGCCTGTTTTCTGCTGCATAGGCTGGAAGCATTGGGACATCAGGCACAAGTCATCCACAAGGTCGAGGTTCTCCAAGGTCTGTGTCAGGGTCCACTGGATTCCATAGTGATGGAGGAGTCTCCGATTGGTGGAAGTCAACGAAGTTAAGGTACAGCATTAAATGCCACTGCAGGGACTGTTCAGTGATGACTCTAAGCGTGGCGATCTGGTCCGTGCACGACCAGACTTGTCTTTTCTGAAGCCAGCTTGTTCTGGTCTGAGTCTTTTGTCGACTGCATATTTAAGTCACTCCAAGATGATGCAGGCTAGTACTTTGCTTGGCATTGCCAGTAGCATGATTCCTCACCAATTGATGCAGAGTACAATGTCTCCTTTCTTTAGAAGTTTTACCAGGTGTCCTTTTTCCAATCTGCAGGAACTCTTTCTTCTGCCCAGATTTTCTGCAGTAGGGCAGCAGCATGGTTTCCGTGGTGGAACAGTCTGCCTTAAGTGCTTCTGTTGGAATTCCGTCTGGTCCAGCTGCTTTGTTGTCTTTCAGCGCCTTCTGGATCTCAGCTTTTGTTGGAGGGTTGGTGTTGACTCTGAATGGAGTGTCTGCAGGAGGGAAATCAAGTCTCTCTGATGGTTGAGGTCGGTTCAAAAGGTCCTTGCAAAGTTCGGCCCATCGTATCCCCTGGTTTTCCTCCTTGGTGATACAGTATGTAGTATGTCCCTCGAATTCTTTGACTGGTATGTTTTGGTTGAACTTTTTGGTAGAGAGGGTTCTGGTGATCATAAACAGGGCGCTGATGTCCCTCTTTTCAGTTCATTTGTTGCCAGGGTGTTGTAGAAGACTCTCTTGTATGTCCTGGCACTTTTCTTTACTTCTTTGTTCATGCTAGTGAATTCTTCCTGGAGCACTTTCTTTTCATCTTCATTCTTGGTGTTGTTCATTTTATGTTTTGTGTCTCGCCTGTTCTTATCAGGTTTCAAGTGTTGCCGGAGAGCCATTCTTTTAATGTATTAGCTCTATTTCCCATGACTTCTTGGCACGAGTCTTTCCATGTGTCCCTCAGGCATCTCCAATGTCACCAAACCTAAGGCTTCAAATATGTTCTTTAGAGAAACTGAGAAGGTATCATTGAAGCCTGTTTCTTTTAGTCGTTGGAGGTTGGATCTAGCCTGAGGTCTATTTAAGGTGTCTCTGAAGGCCCGTTATGTGATAATGATGTCTCTCATCACTAGTTGATAGTCTGAAGCTACGTCGGATCCTCTTTTGAATACTGTGTCCTGCAGGCTACGTCTCAACTTTCTTGAGATAGTGATGTAGGATATCTGGTTTCTTGTCTTGCCATCTGGTGAGATCCAGATTACTTCGTGGATGTCTTTGTGTTTGAACGTGCTGCCGCCAATGACCAGATCATTGAAGCACAAAAGTCTGTGAACAGCTGGCAATTTTTTTCATATCTCCGAGGGCCCCGTACCCATAATACATTCTTTCTCTGTTTTGTCTTTCCCTATCTTGGCGTTCATGTCACCCATCAGAAGTTTGATGTATCTCTTGGGTAGATCGTCAACAACGGTTTGCATTGCTTTTTAAAACATTTCCTTCGTCTCTTCATCTGCATTGTTAGTGGGGACATAGAACTGGCAGATGGTCGCTTTCAATTGAGTTGAATCTTGCTGTCATGATTCTGGAGAAAACTGCAGGCTGCCACTCCATGAGTGCGTTAGCAGCTGAAGGAGACATCATGATGGCAACTCCTTCTGTGTGGTCATTGTTCTCTTCTGCGTGTCCCGAGTAGAGGATCCTCTCTACAGTTGCTAGTGTGGTCAGGCCGGATCCATTCCATCTATTTGCACATATTCCTAGTACTTGGATGTTGTAGCGCTTCATCTCATTTGCTACTTGACCTGCTTTCCCTGTTTCATTCATGGTTCGTACATTCCAAGTGCCTACTTTTGTTGTTGCTTTCATTGAAAGCAGGCTGGCTTCCATGAGGATTTCACCAACCTGCGTCATAGGTCTCTCTGCAGAGGCATCTTCTTGAATCGAGCGCTGGTTTTCATTTACTGAGCATATATTTTATGAATAAAATAAACTCACAAGTTACTAGCCAATAAAAAGGTAACATACATGTTCAATAATAGATTTTATTATATATAATTCTAATCAATGTACATCCATGCACCAAAACAATTACTGAAAGCCATGATACTTAATTGAGCCTTATTCTGGTAAAATCACGCTAAATGCATAGGCGCAAAGTGCCATCCCAGATTAGCATGTGTGATCCACACAGGCTTGTCAGAGACAACACTTTCCGCTTTAAGGAATTTCTCATTTAAAGGATGTCTCTTCTAAACGAAAATCAAGTCTAAGTGGAAAGTATTGTCCCTGATTGGCTTGAGCGGACTGCAAAGGCTAATCTGGAACAACACTGTACGTACATGCATTTAGCGCAGTATTCACAGAACGAGGCTTATTTAATATAAATGATCAATGCATTCACACAACAATAATAATGTACAAAATGATTAAGACCACTTTTAGCCCACATTATTTATATTTTTTTTTATCACATACACAACCTCAACATTCATAAGTTAACATTTTTTCATTTCATGTTCTAAAAAACATGATGAATGATTTGAAAATACGCAAAGGCCGCTGAACCTTCTTAAATTGAGAATGATTCACAAAGTTATCCTTACTTAAAATATGTTAGTATATGAAACAATTTTTGTTTTGCAAACATCTGCCTCTTTTCCAAAGTTAATTTCAAGGAAACAAGTGAACACATTCTTCTCTGTTTACTTGAACAAGAAGAACTAATATATATACACACGCAACCTTGTTGATCTTCATATATAATGCAGCTTAAATAGCATTATATACATTATTTAATCTTATATTTACAAAAAAAAAATATTAACTTGAAGAAACGGCCGTATTTTTTTTTTTTTTTTACTTGGATACTTGAAAAATTGCCAGACCCTACATTATATCTTTAAACAAGAGATGTGTTTGTCAGAAACACAATGCCCCCTTATGCGCCGCTTTTTTGTTTTTTTGGCCTTTGACCTTGAAGGATGACCTTGACCTTTCACCACTCAAAATGTGCAGCTCCATGAGATACACATGCATGCCAAATATCAAGTTGCTATGTTCAATATTGCAAACGTTATGACAAAACTTTAAGATTTCTTAAAGTTTTGGACAGACAGACAGACAGGCCAAAAACTATAATTGTGATTCCAAAAGTGTAACAAACAAGTAAATAACAAAGCATACATACTATACAGATTTGAAAGCAAACTTTAAATAAATTTCATTAATTCACAAATAATGAGATGAACAACTGCATTAATAATAACACCAAAATGCCAAGTTTGACTAGTACACGTTTTCATTACTACTATCATTATATATGAGCCTTGTTCTGAAAAAATTGGACTTAATGCATGTGCTTAAAGTATAGTCCCAGATTAACCCGTGCATTTCACATAGGTTTATCAGGGACAACACTTTCTGTCTGAATTAGATTTTTGCTATGAAGAGACTTCCTTTAAATGTAAACAAAAATCAAAAATCAAATAAGAAAATGCCTTTACTTTACGCACATGCAGTTAGGCCGGTGTTCCCAGAGCAATTCTCATTTGTAATACACTCTATATGGGATGGATAAAGGTCAGTTTAATAACCATCAAACATTTTTTATTGAATAGGATGGTTTTTCATGTATTATATAACGTA
>VMBQ01006033.1:26979-60462 GCA_007657795.1 Dreissena rostriformis | reverse complement strand
TAGAGGTAGTAGTAGTAGTAGTAGAAGTAGTAGTAGTAGTAGTAGTAGTAGTAGTAGTTGTAGTAGTTGTTGTTGTTGTTGTTGTTGTAGTAGTATTCTTTATTCAACGTTTGTATATGTTTGGATACGTAGGCCTGAAACTATATGTACGTGTAAGCGTTACCAGTTACTTGCACGTGTTTTGGCTATTGAAATAAGAACTGTATTAACGTTACTGTGCTCTGGATTATAATTTATCTTTTGCGTCTTATTTACAACAATCTTTACAACAATGAGCGAATGTGTTGTTAGATTAACTGGACTGACAAGTTGCTTATTAATATAACAGTTTAATGAATTATATGTTTTCCAAAAGTACGTTATGAATGGGTGAAATCTTTATACATCATTATTTTTGTCTTTATACAATTACGATAATCATTCTATTCAAGGGCCCATACTCGTTAAAATGGTATAGGCAAAGATAGCTTACGATTCTCTGTAATTAAACTAGACTGCAAATTGCGCATTCAGAACACCATTTCTGCGAATAATAATAGTACACGATGCCTTGATAAAACAAAGTGCATATACTACCAATAGAATCAACATTTTTTTTATATATCTTTTAAATTCTAACCAAGAGCATCAGAAGAAAATAGTAGAACAAAACGTCTAATTTTTCAATACAGTCACACCACGTTGTGTTATTCATCAATACAGTAACAACACGTTATGAAATTTGTCAAACAAATCACAACATGTTGTTTAATTCATCAATACAATCACAACACATTATGTAATGTGAAATTCGTCAGTAGAGTCACAACTCGTTATGCAATTTATCAATACAGTCACACCGCGTTATGTAATGTATCAATACAGTCACATCGCGTTATGTGATTTATCAATGCAGTCACACCGCGTTATGTGATTTATCAATTCAGTCACACCGCGTTATGTGATTTATCAGTACATTCACAGCACGTTTTGTAATTCATCATAAGAGTCACAACACGTTTGGTATTTCATCAGTACAGTCCAAACATGTTGTGTAATTCATAAGTAAAGTCACAACACGTTATGTAATTCATCAGTTAAGTCAGAACATGTTGTGTATTTTATCAATACCGTCGCAACACGTTATGTAATTCATCCGTAAGGTTTTGTTATCAGGCAACATTGAATACTATCATTAGCTCATCGACTTGTCTAATTGGATCTTTTGATCATTATTGGATTCACCTTACGCGAATATATACGATATGCATGTAGGTAACCTGATTGCCCGCCACTGAACTCAACCTAGGCGAATGTTCTTAATGTTGACAAGTGTGTTCGTCTGTTCACTAATTGCACTCGATAGAAGTGTGGAATAGTAAGAGGGTGATTACTTTTTTCTATCCAAGGAAAATAAAGCACAACAGTTTCATCATAGACATATCAGGTTACAGTACCTCTAATCTGGTTAATTACCGATAAAGTTTACATTTGCACGGAATCCTCTTGGCGACGCTAGAAATTGCAATTTAGCGTGTGTGTAGAATACATACAATACATACAATATCACATGATATACATTATTCTGATCTGATGGAGGCAAGTTGGTGTTTCGCACTGAAGGTACTGGTTTTTTAATGACTTAGCTATGGTGATAGTTTATATCAAAACACGTACACACTGTGGACTCTCGGTGCTCCATTTGGAGATGCACTTGATTGTAATTTAAAAAATATACTGCAATATAGTTTATCCATAGTAAATTAGCATCAATGCTCTGATATTATGAATAAGAATGGAGAAAAGAAAATGCAGAAATTACTGCACTCAGTAAATGGAAAACCAATGTGTTATTAATGGCAATGAATATGGTATATTTTTATAATAAAGATCATTTGGCCTTTCCACATCTACAATCTGAATTCGTTATATTTCCTTCAGATAAGGCAGATAATAATGCTATAATAAAATGACGAGTGTTTTATGTTCCAACGAGTTCACACGAACTTTCACATACTACATCATATTTTGAATACAATTAGCAGCCCAATGAAATAAATGTATAAGTGAATATATCCGCGAAAAGCTGGCGAATGCAAAATAACAGGCATTTTGCGTGCGGAAATGTTACGAATCGCCCGTATCAAAAGGACATTAAAATATTTCAAGTTGTTAAATTTGCATTTTATTGCTGGTTACATACCGAATATGATTGGTTGTCAGATATGTACCGTTAGTTTAAACGATCGTTCGATTGACGGATTATAACTGACAACATTTTAACATTGTTAGTGTTGTGAAATATTTGTTTATGTTAATGATAAATTGATATTGTACTATGTAAACGTTTTTACTGATTTGTGATCACACTAATCTTGTGAAATAAAATGATTTTTTCATTGTTTGTTCTGTGTTTTTCTTTGTCAAAAATTGCTGTTTGCTAGTAGTTGTTCACTTGCAAATTACAAGAATGTATAAGACAATTGCGAGATACAGGTGTTGTTGTTAACACCTCCATTGTAATGAGTGTTGCGATCGGTATAATGGGAAATGCATGTAACTATTAGCAAGGCCTGTTCTCCGATAACAATAATCCTATTGTTATCAAGCGATAAGCTATGAAAACAATGTTTTCCTACCAAGGCTTGATAGTTAGACAAACATAATAATAAATATATTATGTTATAAACTTGTTTATATATATATTTCTCCAAAATCTTATAATCGCAATTATTTTAAATCGATCACAAGTATTTTTTTTTATCTTTAACCGGTGTCAAGATTAAATTCTTACACGATGGTGTACAGTAATTATCTTTACCCGATGTCACCGTAAATTTCTACCTCAATGGCGGCGAAATTGTGGCTGGCAGAAAATTTTGTGAATTTATTGCGTTTGCGAAATTAGCAAATATTTCCACTTCGCTAACTTTACCACTTATACAGTA
Source organism: Dreissena rostriformis (assembly GCA_007657795.1). Classification (NCBI taxonomy): domain Eukaryota; kingdom Metazoa; phylum Mollusca; class Bivalvia; order Myida; family Dreissenidae; genus Dreissena; species Dreissena rostriformis. Next base: position 57,535 of record VMBQ01006033.1, on the reverse strand, counting down.
TTTCCGAAAATATTGCCTAAATGCAAGTGCATAAATCTTAATGTTAACGTAAATAGTACTTACAAGAAATTGCCAGCACTTTACTGGATACCTAAATTCAACCGTAATTTAATATGAAAACATTGAACACCATTAGCTTATCGTCTTGACGTATTGAATCTCTTCAACATAATTGGTTTGACATTACGAGATAATATATGATATTCACGTTCGTAAAGCGATGGAACGCAACTGACCTCATTATAGACGAATGGTCATACTGTTGAGAAGTTTGTTCGTATGTCACCTTATACCGCTCTTTAGAATTGTTCAAAAATAAGAAGGTATTATTTCTATTTTCTTGCGATAGACAATGCAGCAAAACAGTTTTTCCTTCCGGTATATCTGGTTAGAGTACTCCTAATATGTTCAATTACACATGGAAGTTTTCTGTTGCACAACCAAATTATCAATCGCCATATATCGTGTGTGTATAACACATTTAATAACAGTTACCTGATCTGATGTTAAGCCGGTGGTGTATCGCGCTGGATGTACTAGTTTGTGTATGAATGTTGCTATGTCGTATTCATAGTTTCATTGCGTATCAAACATTTAGTAAAACACGCCGTGGACTCCTGTTGCCCTGTTTTAAGATCCATTTGATTTTAAATTTAAATATATACTTAAATTTGGTTGCACATATTAACTTAGCATTAATGTTCTAATGTTATGAATTAATAATGCATGAGTGGGTTGCTTGTTTGTGGCATTGGAGTTTCAATCGTCTTAAACGAGTCTTATGGGACCAATTTACATGGGTTCCAGGACAGAAGCGTTAATTACGCACATGGGGCGCCCTTAAAGTATAATTGCAATTTACATGTATACTGATTATGTGCGCTTATTGTTATTTAAAGGTTTGATTATCTTGCTGGATGTGAAATATAGTTACTTTCTGTGAACGCTCCTTAAAATATCAGCATCGAGTCGCGACTTAGCGTCTGAAATCATACGCAATTATCATGTTTCGTTCTTATAATTGATTAGGTATCCGTCTAGGTCTTGTTAGATTAAGGCCATACCTTTACTTGATGTATTTTCGAACTCTAAACTTATTCGTTGGCAAACACAAACTAACCATTTCATTGCATCCCTAATTTTGGAGTAATAACGAAGCTAAATCCTTTCGATGTATTTTGGCAAAACTATTATAAAATTTGGGTAATTGATTCCTCATGACAGTTACCTGATACCAATACCCGACGCATACATTTGGTTACTAATAAGGAGTGTTAAATGTACACTTTGTTATGAGTATTTATGGTTTTCGGATAACCTCGATACGGCTGGCGTATGGTGTTGACGTAATAGCATGAAATGCCAGCGACAGGGTATCGCTTGACGCAGTCTCATCTATTGTCTCAATACCGGGGTATAAATTATTGGAATAGAACAATAAGTGGCATTATGTGCTTGTGGTATCCGTTGCTTAGCGTGGGACAGTTCATATCAGAATATCGCATCGAAAACTGTTTAATAATGTGCTTTACTGTCTTTCTTTTGATATGATATGTATTGTGCAGTTAAATCTAGTTTACATCAGGATATGTGATAGTTCGGTGGAGCATTAAATGAAGGTACAAATTAACCACATTATTATATACTATTTACTTAACTCAACTGTTAGCAAAATTATCTATGCGTGAAATAAGAGTCGTTATACTTAACGATGCTTAAAAGTATTGTTAAAATGAAGATGCATATTTAATACTTCCCCCATTTGCTAGCTTACATTTAACTGTTAATGTGTTTGTCGAATGATTTTCCGTGATGCTTATAATTAACATTACATTATGTGTTTAAACACACGGATAATATAACGAATATATATAAATTGAAAAACTATAATAATTAAGTTGTTCATTGAACCATTAAAAATCTAAAAACGTTAATCAGTCTAACATATAAATGGAGACAAGGTGTGATAAATATTTATCTTACAGTGCGCCCATACGTTTGTGTTCACATACTCACTAGTGTTTCTTTTTTCTCGTTTCAGAAAACAGGAAACACTTACTCGATAGAATGGCTGCATTCGACACATTCACCAAATCATATCTAAGGTCAATGTAGTTTTAAATAATTCATTACAACTCGCTATTGATATGGACAACAGCAGTCATGCAACAACGATGTCTTCACTCAATGTATCAATGTACAGTCTGTATAATGCAATTGAGAACAATCCGTTCGGTGGAAATATGACAAACGACACTCACAAAAACAGTTCCATTCATAATGAATCATTGGCTGCCCATGAGAGTTTCCAGCACATCCCGAAATTTGATTTCCCGGTGATGGTAATAATCTGCGTGTTTCTGGCCGTGATGATCCTAGCAACCATCATTGGCAACGTATTTGTGATCGCTGCGATAATCCTGGAGCGGAGTCTTCAATGCGTCTCTAACTATCTGATCTTGTCTCAGGCTGTCACCGACCTCCTCGTTGCGGTCAGCGTCATGCCTCTAAGCCTTATCAATGAAANGTCAGATCAGGTTACACATTTTAATAGAAAATTGCATTTTAACGGAAACAAAACAAACGATAATTATAATCACAGACAGGATTTTTTCCGGTTAAAAAAGAAACGCCGAGAAGCGGACCGGAACCGGAAGGATAAACTCGAAATGAAGCGTGAACGCAAGGCCGCTAAAGTGCTCGGTATAATCACCGGTGCATTTATAGCTTGCTGGTTGCCATTTTTTGTACTTGCTGTGCTCGCACCATTTTGTGGCGAGCGGTGTAATATTCATGCAGTGGTATTCAGTCTGTGTTTGTGGCTTGGATACTTAAACTCCACACTCAATCCAATTTTGTACACAATTTTCAATCCATCATTCAGAAAGGCATTTCAGAAAATCATCTATGGGAAATATAGGGTCGAACGCTAGAACTGGCGACACTGAGTGGACATAAGACGCAAGCAATATACTAGTTGTGTAAACAACAAAACAAATCTGGCGTCAAAAATGACAAATACTCAAACACATGATGAAGTGCTTGTTTTCCGAAATTGTATTATGCTCGATGGAAGTGATTCATTATATGTTCAAAAGGTTTCGGAAAGGGGAACAAATAGGTTTGTGATATTGTGGTTTTGTTAACAACAAAACAAATATTGTTCTGTTTATATTTTTCCAACATCGCTTAAATTAATTAACGCAAACAGCATATTTTTTGTCAATATCTAAAAAAAAGCGGCGTCAAAAATGACCAACACACACACACAGTGAAGAGCTTGTTTACAGAGGAACACATTGTTTTCTCTGTATATGTTTGCAACATCGCTTCCATTAATATGTCTGTTTGCATGTGTAGTGTCTTACTTCTGTCACAACATTTACCGTTTAAAACATATTGCTTTTTTAACGAAATCGTTATAAACCGTGTATAAAGCCTTATAAATATGACTAATACAAGTTATTGTATAATTGTTATGCTTATTACTTTACTTTTAAATGTTGTATTGCCTTACAGTTAGAACATGTATATGTTGTTTTTATTTAATTTCTATCTTCTTTTCAACTACATTTGTTCTGCAAAGTAATGTTACATATGTAAATTCGTACTTTAACTATTAACTGTTTAACACGGTTAAATAAATAACAATTTATATTTTATACTATGTGTTGAAACTTCGGTGACATTATCAAATTGCAAATTACGTCTTTTTATTTTCTTAACATCAAGTAATGATATTGCAATGAAAATCAAATACCATTCATACCATATAGTTTGGTCATTGAAAAAAGTACTGCCAATAAAGTGGTGTTAACACCCATTCTCTTCTATTGACAAAAGAAACAAGTTCTTTAAAAGTGAGTACAATAGCATTTAAAAAAACGGACACATATATTATGATTCAAAAAGGTATAGTATACTATCAGACTCAATTAGTAGTTACCATCGTTTTCATACGATGATGATTTTTAAAACGGTTATCAAGTAGATGCATGTTAAGACCTTTATTACACACAGTACTTTAACAAATTATTGTATTTCCTTAAATACAGTTAAGGGCTATAAGCAATTGTAAATTACCCTGCCAAATGTTTATTTTAATGGGAAAGGGAATTGGTCACATATTTTTATATTTTGTCAAATTTCATTCAATGTACGAAGTAACACAACCGCGAGTATAAATTTATCATAGGATACACAAAGCTGAATGAAACTGTTGCCTGCAAAGTTTAAATATTTTGGAGATTGTTGACGTTGTGTTCTGTATTAACATGTCTTACAATCTTCTGATTTATTATGATTATTACACCGGAAGTACTACGGGAATATCAAAATAATACTCAATATAACAGGCGACCGTTTTTAGTAAGAATATAATAGTTTTCTACTTTCGCTTATAGCAGATCGGGACAATTCGTTGACCACAAGGTCTCAAATTATCGAATTGGTAAAGAAGCTGTCGCAAATCAAGACCTCTAGAAATTCCTTGAGCCAGGGAAGACACTGTCTCGTCTGTCCCACGGCAGAAATGTATGACTACTATCCAACTGCCAAACAATAAGTACAATTAGTTTGTTAATTAATGTTTAAGGAATGGTCAAGACCTATATTTTTAAGGTTCGCTACATCAGGACGTTTCTGAATGATGAATTGTGTCGTCAGAAGAGGGAATTGAAATTATACGGTTTCTTGATAATAGGAATGTTTTAATATGGATATGTAAGCATTTTTTTCCTGTGAATAAAACGCTCAATAGCAGTCATGTCATAAAAAGCATTGGACTGTTCCTTTACAATATATTGGTGATTTAAAAACGTTACATACACATTATTAGAAATTATAGAAGAGTGTAATATTTCAATCTGAGACATGGTGGCATTGATTATTGGAGTATTAAACGTTTGACTTCAAAGAAAAAATTCCAATTATAATAATAACGAAATATTCGACAAAATACAAATGTAATCGCTCGTAAGTTTACTATTATACGCAGCTGGGCTTTTTATGAGATCTCCAGGGTGAATTTAAATATTGAAAAAAATGCGTTTTATCGTATACTGAAGGGAATAGCTCGCATAAAATACGACGTCACATGTCAATTATCAATGGTATTAGACATTCAACTCATATAGTTTATTGACATTAAAATTTGATTTGATAGTGTGATACATGTTTTGAAACCAGTTTAGTTTTTTAAGTGTTTAGTAATATAAAGAAATGAAACTCCAGAAGCTCCAGCAGTATTGCATTTCTAGCATACACACCTTCGTGGTCTATTATTTAAGGCAAGGAACCAATTGTCAAAACAGTACAGTATGGCAAAAATCAAAACAACATATACACATAGTAGACTGAATAAAGCTGGGGTCACTAAAACAAAACTATGCACTACTTTGAAATTATCTTAGAGTTAATGACAATGGTTTTTCCTTAGACAATTAAAAAATGGCAATGATTCGTTTGCGTAATTTCGTGTATGGAGGAGATTATTTCTGCTACACATTTAAAGAAATCCATTTAACAACTAGTATAGCACAAGGATAATAATCGCAAACATCTCAGAATATGCTTCATGGGATTATCTTCGTCATTTACATCGCCATCGTCACAAATGGGCTCTTGAATTCTTCATGATGCCAGTATAAACAAATAACCTCAATCATTCCCATTACCACATTGCATGTACCATCTGTGCTACAAATATGTTCTGTCTGTCTAGTTTTACCATACCCAAACACATATGAGAAACATAAAAATTAAACATGACACTCCAGAAGCTCCAGAACCTTTACCAGGAGGAAATATGTGTTAGCAACCTCAGGTCTTTTGTTGAAGAAATGTTTTATTTCCTATACCATAGCGGATAGAACATAAATATATCACATATCTTTCAGTATTATTAAAATATGTTGACTGCCATGTTACGATCGATGAAAAGCACTTAAATTAGGTTAAATACTTTACAATGATCACTTATAATACAAGTAAAAGTTCGTTAACAATATTTACATAACAGAACACATTCATCACGTAAATAAAAGTAGTATAAATTGTTTTTGCTAAGACCTGACTTTGTGCATGCCATGTTTTACATTTAGCCTACACAAATCGAATAGGTGTAAAATCAAAGTACTGACAGTACTGGTGTGACGATGCTTTTGAAGAGGATGGATATAAAAGCATCAATTTAAGTTTATCTTCATCACCACAATTGTGTATGGGGGAACAAAAATTTTGAGTACGAAAAAAAATTTGGGTACGAAACAAAATTGGTTACGAAAAAGAACTGTGTACGAAAATTGTGGGTACGAAAACATTTGGGGGTACAGGAAAGTAGTACTCGTTGGGAACTTGACCCATTCAGCGAAACTGGGAGGCGGATTACATTCTCGATTAAATCTAAAAATAACTAGAAATGGCGCGGAATCGGCCGACGCGTATCCCCACGCCGCATAGATGTTATATTAGCTAATCTTTGGTTTTTGACATCAAGACAAAAACATGCACTGATTTGTTTCCATTTTCGCCAATTGTGACACATCGACCATAACAATCTTAAAGGTTAAGGTTATAATTAAAAATATTAAGAATAGAATATCAGGAAAGATTGGAAATCCTATCTCCAGCTTGTCTGACACATGCTAGTCCAACTTGTCTGACACAGGCTTTTCCAACTTGTCTGACACAGACTAGTCTAACTTGTCTGAAACAGGCTAGTCCAACTTGTCTGACACAGGCTAGTCCAAGTTGTCTGACACAGGCTAGTCCAACTTGTCTGAAACAAGCTAGTCTCACTTGTCTGACACAGGCTAGTCTCACTTGTCTGACACAGGCTTGTCAAATTTGTCTGACACAGGCTTGTCTAACTTGTCTGACATGGGTTAGTAAAACTTGTCTGACAAAGGTTAGTCCAAATTGTCTGGCACAGGCTAGTCTAACCTGTCTGACACAGGCTAGTCTAACTTGTCTGACACGGAATAGTCTAACTTGTCTGACACAGGCTAGTCTAAAGTTTCTGACACATGCAAGTCTAACTTGTCTGACACAGGCTAGTCCAACTTGTCTGACGAAGGCTTGTCCAACTTGTCTAACACATGCTTGTATAATTTGTCTGACACAGACTAGACTAACTTGTCTAACACAGGCTAGTCTAACTTGTCTGAAACAGGCTAGTCTAACTTGTCTGACACAGGCTGTCAAGCTTGTCTGACAAAGGCTAGTCTAACTTGTCTGGCACAGGCTAGTCTAACTTGTCTGACACAGGCTAGTCTAACTTGTCTGACACAGGCTAGTCTAACTTGTCTGACAAAGGCTAGTCCAACTTGTCTGACACAGGCTAATCTAACTTGTCTGACACAGGATAGACTGACTTGTCTGAAACAGGCTAGTCCAAATTGTCTGATACAGGCTAGTCTAACTTGTCTGACACAGGCTAGTTTAACTTGTCTGACACAGGCTTTTCCACTTTCTCTGACACAGGTTAGTCTAACTTGTCTGACACAGGCTAGTCTAACTTGTGCGAAACAGACTAGTCTAATTTGTCTGACACAGGTTAGTCTAACTTGTCTGACACAGGCTAGTCTTACTTGTCTGACGAAGGCTAGTCCAACTTGTCTGACACAGATTAGTCCAAATTGTCTGGCACAGGCTAGTCTAACTTGTCTTACACAGGCTTGTCTAACTTGTCTGAAAAGGAATAGTCTAACTTGTCTGACACAGGCTAGTCTAAAGTGTCTGACACATGCTAGTCCAACTTGTATGACAAAGGCTAGTCCAACTTGTCTGACACAGGCTAATCCAACGGGTCTGACATAGGCTATCCTAACTTGTCTGACACAGCTAGTCCAACTTGTCTGACACACGCTGGTCCAAAGTTTCTGACACAGGCTAGTCTAACCTGCCTGACACAGGCTTGTTTAACTTGTCTGACACAGGCTTGTCTAACTTGTCTGACACAGGATAGTCTTACTTGTCTGACACAGGCTAGTCCAACTTGTCTGACACAGACTAGTCAAACTTGTCTTACACAGGCTAGTCCAACTTGTCTGACACAGGCTAGTCTAACTTTTCTGCCACAGGCTAGTCTTACTTGTCTGACACAGGATAGTCCAACTTTTGGGACACAGGCTAGTCTAACTAGTCTGACACAGGCTAGTACAACGTGTCAGCGTGGGATAACTACATTTGGGGGTTTCCCAGCGTCACAGCGTTTGAAGTGCTACTTGGCAGTTTCGTGTCTGGTTCCTGTCCCGTATCTCTCGATAAATTTGAAAGAGGACGGGAACCAAGCTGCTTTTACCTTTATCAAAAATAATCAGCGAGGTATGACGATTGAGAAAATTTAGCTAATTCAATCGGACCGTCTCGGTCTTTTAGGTAGGTCGCCATTGTGAAGATTTTTTTCATGGAATAATACATTAGACGAGCTGCTGAAGCAGCATCGTTAGAAACAACATAACACGCATAGCAATACAACCGGAGATTAATAACTGTAATATTATGAGTCGCAATGAAAAACATTTAGTATATACCTTTGATTAGTCGGATATAATAGACCGACAATGTAGGACGTAGTGGGATTTGATTCGTGCTTTATTAATAACTGTATGGAAATGAATATTCAAAATGATATGAACATCATCGGGATGACGATATTTATTGACGACCGCATTGTTCATGTATATGACTTTAAATCTCTAACAATATTGGTAGTACTTCCGAAGTATACGCCTACGCAATACCATTTGTTGTCTTAAAATCAAAAGGGTCTCATTAGGCTTACCAATTTTAATGAACAAATGCAAATGTAAACATAAAACAGGAATCACATGCATCATCAGACAATTTTGCTACATAAAATATGACTTGCTGTTTGGAAACAGTTAATGACGGTTCTAGTTTGATGATTCTTTGCGATTAATGGCGTGTATCAAGTGTAACTATAGCAACAGCAACGGAAATGGCAAAATAATTAAGCCCCTCCTCGTACATACCATCAGTGTTGTCCACTATTTCCAGTCTTCAGAAAACATCAATGTTGTCCACTAGTTACAGTCTTCAGAAAACATCAATGTTGTCCATTATTTCCAGTCTCCATAGGCTGTCAGCGGTTGACTTAATTCGTATTGAAGTATCGAAACCTGTTTAAGGTCAAACTATTCGACAACTGGTTCCTAAGCATTACTAAAGGACCGCATAATATAATAAGGGTTTCCAGTAGCTGATGCAGATAACGTTTTACGTTATTTGCCTTATGATAACAATAGTTGCTACCGTTCGTGCTGTCAGTGATAGTTCTTTACTTATTAAAAAAAGTACACACATATGACCCGTGTGTGTACGATATTTAAGTGAATAAAGATATATGTACTCATATAATATGAACAGATTTATTGACTTGTTATTGCCCGTTGCCTTCTGCTAACGACCATTAAATGGTATCATTGAATGCCTGTAGAAACTGACCTTGCATTAGCAGGACATGTTTTACAAAAACGACTTCCAAAAGACGGAAATGTGTTTTGGTAAATAAATATCCAGTGTCATGCTAGAAATTCCAATTTAGTTTATTTCACTTAAATATGTCGATGCAATTGAGCTGAATATATATTGATTCAAGGTTTGCATTAATCACTGAATTTTTAAGTATCCAAGAAACTTAAACCCAATAACTGAATCTAGGTCAACTCCTCGTTACTATATACTGAAATTGTTGAAAACTTCATTTATTAGATACACTCCACCGATTTAAGTTTGATTATGTTTATACTGATAAAAATGCAAGGCACGGCGTTTAATAAAACATTTATGTTCGGATCGTATGTAGATTACGAATGAGAAATGCACACATGCAATTAAGGTTCAACGACTGATTGCATCACATCAGTACAACGAAATGGTTTCAGTTTTGACTTGTATGGAAAAACACTCATTCCAGGCATTAAAGCAAACACATACGGTTTAGTATTTCGTTAATTCTTCCTAGTTGATCGTTAAAACGAATATGGATCTCTCACCTACGACTTTAAATGGTAGTTCTGATTAACGAGAAACTAAATAGTAAGAGCGTTACAACAACTAAGAAATAAAACAATGGACGAAATTAATGTCGTTTTAATGTTTTAACGAGATATTACATCATTATAACAAGATACCAATTAGTAATTACAAGATAAAAGGTCGTAAAACGAGATTCCACGTCGAAATTTCGGGATTGTGTGTTTAAGTTCATTGCAACTTGTTTATTTTTTAAATTTATACCTGAAACCGGGGCACTTTCATATATACGACTACCCAATACATATTATAATGAACTTGCATTAAACTTAAACTATCGTATAGGATAAAAGACAATATTTAGGTTAATAGTCTCCAAACCATGTGTAACAAATTCGCTATTAAATATATATAAGTGGGAATACCTTAAGAATGTCCTAACATATTTTAACTTTTTCATGAAAAATACATGGTGATATTTTGCAGAAGTAGGCCATATTAGATATCTCGAGATATATTGGGTGTTCAATAAAAACCACGTTAGGGTCGAAACCGCGATACAAGGGCGCTTGCGTACTTTACGATATTAAATATATAATTATTATTTAATTATTAACAATCGCAGAGTAGATATTAAACATGTTGAAACCACCAAGTATGAACAGGTGTGTACTAATTAAAGTTTAAAAATCAGATATAGTGAAAATAAAAGGACTTTGGAACGGACTGTTAGCATCTTCTCTGTCTATTCTATTTTATTTTATTTCACAACGGTTGTACATGTAGTTACTAGACAGTTTAAGCTGCAATCTTCATACAAAATATGCTACTTAATGACTGTATTTTAATTGCAAATTTAAATGTCATATATGTTATGTATTCAAAGTTAAAAGTAATAGTAAAATGAATACGTGGACAATATATTTGTTATTATATTTTGTAGCAAAATAAGCATTTAACTTTTAAATGTATAACCTAATTTTGTTAAGGTTCGAATATAAATTCAACATTATGATGTCTTCTAGATTACATCTATGTCATAAAATCACTACAATCGCAATAGGATGGAGTGTTTGATAAACTTCATTTACACACATTAATACACATTATGTAGTAGTCTTACAATCCGTGTCTTTCCTAGTGTTGGTCCGTATGTGTTTTGTTTTATTATTGTAGGAATCGATCTCATTTTGACAGTTTATATTTCCTGGTGGGCTGGACTAATTTTATATGCAGATATATTAAAATAGAAGCTTTAGTGCATTGAGAATTGCGATATATCATGTTAGTTTAAATGCTACTTCTATATATAATAGTTATACCAGGACAATCGAATATAACAGTTTTCTATCAAAATGTTTGTAACAAGAATGATATTTGCAAATTAATGAACATTCCTATAATATTAGTATAGCCAGAACCTCTTAAACAGCTACGACGTATTAGTTATATGGCAATATATTACAGTCCAAACACGGCCCTCAATAACACATATTATTATATATGAACTACTACGGTCATATCAAATTAATATTCGATACAACAGGCGACCGTGCTCAATTTGGCCATAATTGTTTTCTATTTTTTAATTCCAGAATTTCACGAGAATTCGCTGACCTCAGTGTCTCAACTTATCTGATTGGTATAGAATATATCGCAAATCAACCCTTTGGAAAAGCCTTGGGATAGCGAAAGTAATTTTAAATCTGAACTACGGCATGAAATGTTTGACCAATATCCAGCGTCCAAGCAATAAATAAAGATTGTATGTTAATTAAGTGAAAAGTAATGAGTAAGGCCTATATGAGTATACGGTTAATTGATTCAATGGGAATGTTTATCGGCGGATATGTGAGAATTACTTATCTTATGTATTCAAGCTCAATAGCAGTGATGTCGTCGGAATATAATAGGTTTGTTCTATCTAAATTCGAAACCTGTTTAAGGTCACAATATTTGACAACTAGTTTCTTAGCATAAATACAGGACCGCATTATATTATAAGGACATTAACCAGCTGGTGCAGATGAAGTTTCACTTTATTTGCCTTATGATAAAAATAGTTGATACCGTTCGTGCTGTCAGTAACGGTACTATACTAATAAAACAAGTACACGAATATGAATAGTGTGTGAACGATAGTTAAGTGAATACAGATAGATGTAATTATAATTTATACATCAATATCGAAATGTGTTTGCCCGTTGCCTACTGCTAACGATCATTCAATTAATTCGTTAAGTCCTGTCGAAACTGACCATGCATTTGCAGGAAATGTTTTACAAAAAAGCACTTCATACGGAATGTGTTATTATCAATTAGATCGTATCCGGTGTGATGCTAGAAATTAAAATATACTTTATTGTACTTGCATATATCGATGCCATTAAGCTGAAAATAATTCGATTTTAGGTTCGCATTAATCACTGTCGTTTGTAGTGTCTGAAAAACGTTAATACAATAACATATTCTAGGTCAACTACTCGTTAATATATAAATACATCTGTGTACGCGTTCATTTATTAAATACACTCCACCGATTGTAGTTTGATTAGTTTTATACTGATACAAAAATCGAGACAAGACGTCAAATAAAACATGAATATTCGGATCGTATGTAGATTACAACGGGAAAACGCATACATGCAATCACGGCTCAATAATTGATTGAAAGACAGCAGTGCNATCCAGTGTCATGCTAGAAATTCCAATTTAGTTTATTTCACTTAAATATGTCGATGCAATTGAGCTGAATATATATTGATTCAAGGTTTGCATTAATCACTGAATTTTTAAGTATCCAAGAAACTTAAACCCAATAACTGAATCTAGGTCAACTCCTCGTTACTATATACTGAAATTGTTGAAAACTTCATTTATTAGATACACTCCACCAATTTAAGTTTGATTATGTTTATACTGATAAAAATGCAAGGCACGGCGTCAAATCAAACATTTATGTTCGGATCGTATGTAGATTACAACGGGAAAACGCAAACATGCAATTACGGCTCAATAATTGATTGAAAGACAGCAGTGCGAAGAATTGGTTTCACTTTTGATTTGTACGGAAGAGTGTTGATGCCAGGCATTAATTTAAAAACATACGATTAAGTATCTCGTTATAACTTTTAAGTTGCTCTTTATTACGAAACACGATCTCTCAAATACGACTAAAATAGTAAGTTTGTATAACGAGATACTAAATGGTTAGAACGAATAAACAATTATTGACTAAGCAATACCAAAAGTGGTTATAATTAAATAAAAGTCGTTATTACAAGATACCTAATCATAATTACAAGAAACCAATTACTAATTATAAGATACAAAGTTTAAAGACGAGATTCTACTTCGTAATGACGAGATGTTAAGTTTTAGTTCTTTGTAACTTGTTTTGTTTTAAATTTACATATGAAATTTAGACACGTTCCTACATAATACTACAACATCAATAGTATAATTAACCAAACCTATAGTATGGGAGACAATTTAGTTAAAATGTCATCAAAACAGTTGTAACCAATTCGTTGTTAAAGAAATATATGTCGAAATAAATTAATATAGTCTTAAAATCTTCCGGCATGTTTTTAAATAATATCCTGTTGATATTCAGCATAGGTATGCCACAATGTTATAGTTATAATTGTTCAAGCAAACCGTGAGAGAACTGATTTGCAATATTTTTTCCAATATACCACCACCGAAAGAGCACCTCGATCTCTTATTGCTACAATATCCTCATAACGGTTATCATTCATTTTTCATTCAGATACCGACAGATCTAATCTTTTAGTTAAAATAGTATGTATTGATAAACTGGGAAAGTAATTAAAAGCAAAATAATTGTTGTGTGTTAGTGTGCTTACCAACATTGTACTGCTGAGCATTGTAACTGAATAGGGATTCAGTCGTCTTAAAACGCTATCCCAGACCTGTATATATTATTAATAATATAACACGTGTGCTGTTTGCACATGTATTTCTATGATTCTGTGTTGTGAGGCTGGGAACGAGATTTTGACCCATCTGATCAAAAAATGACTTTTGAGTTAAGCACATTTAATGATTCATTGAGAGTGCTACATCTAAAAAAATCAAAATCTTAAATTTTAGCATCTGGACAGATATTAAACATTACTAACATGTTTGTAGTAAAATAAATTCTTGCACATTTTCTGAAAAAAAGGGGTGTATTCAGAAATTGGACATATTATATAGCAACGAACTTGAAACTAAAATGAACGACTGCGCATGATATAATTTTTGTTGAGCATATATACTGCCATTATTTTTGTATAAAGCAATTCTATTTTATGCGCAGATTGATACAATTCATTCGAAAAAACTGAAACAATGAAAACAGTAAATTGTCAATTTTATATATATTTGTTATCAACAATGTTTGCACAGTTACTATATTTTTAATCTGACCATTATTGTAGATAGAAAATAATTTCCACTTATTTCATTAGTAGATGTACACAAACATGATTTTCAACAAAAACTAAATTAAAGCAATAAGCACTACATATTCAATGGCAAACGTCACCATAGATTAAACTTTACACAATAAAGTATGTTCGTATACTGGTTAAAAAATATATAAACATAACATGAACACATATCTTTTGATAATTGATTGCTATGTCACTTTCAATAAAAAGAAACAAACTATTAATAAGACATTCAGCTAAATGTCATACAAATAACACTACCATGTCAATGTCACAGTCATGAACACATGGTAAAAAAAACAGCTCATCATAAGTATTATGAAAGAACAACAATTTGAGACAATTGACGATTGTTACAACATGTAATAGGATAACAAGCTCTCACATTTGTTACTTTGGAATAGATGATTTGGGACAAACAATGTCCCTTGCAACTTCATTGATAAAGCAAGGTGCATTTTTTTCGTACATATACCACTGCCTAACATTATCAAGAGAGGGGATAACCTTAACTGTTGGAAGGCAGCCTGTCTCAGTTCTTTCCTTTAAATCTGACTTCCTCCGAGTCACAGAACTCTCGACAAATGAGAACACCTGGCCCATCATCAGTGCAGCGAAAGTGGAAGTATTTTGTAATGTTTTTTCAAAAGTTTGAAGTAGTTTTTAAAGAATGTCTTCCAGTACAAAAACACCACCGGTTTGAATGGATCATTTACACGTTGCGGAATGTTATGCCCGGACCAAGAAGATGCTGTTACTGTTTCAGCAATGCCCTCCATACATTCGGCGTCTGATGTGCGCCATTTAATTTTCTACACACCAAAGTGCCATTTTGGCGTGAATTTGGTATGTCCCGGTAACATCATACTTAAGTCAAAAGATTAGTGTGGACCCGCAATGATGTTCCAAAAAATAGTATCAATTGTATAATCACTTTCTACATGTTACAACCTCAAAAGATTCAATCCCATATGCTTTATACATTTTTAATTGATAGAAACAAGCGACAATAGTACTTATCAAATATTTTAAAAATTACAATCGTCTCAACACACTTTGCATTATTATACTTTGACTATGGCTATATTTTAAAGAAAGAAAATGACCGTTTTATTACCTGTCAACACTCCACATTCAATATGCCAGAATGGTGTTGTTTTTATTCTGCCCAACAGCATTGTCAAAGTGAACCTGCAAAGAAACATTTCTTTTTTTAAATAATTATATAAATTTAAATGAAAAGTATTGCTATGAAAAAAAATATGAATGAATTGAAACATAAGTATGTAATGTCCAGCAACAAAATGAAAAAATAGTTTTAATTATTTTAACCTATTTTAGCCTAGCGTCCTGTTTACAGGACATGCATGTTTTCCCGCGGTGGTTACACTCTTTAGCCGTTATCATTTAGTGTTGCTGATAAGCCTCTTCTTGAGAGAAAAAGATGCAAGATATAAAGATTTTATTTATAATTGGCGAGAATGGTCAGATCTTTGGTTGTAAATGTGAGCAGAGGTGTATGAAAATGGCTAAGAATAATAGGTAAGATGTTATTTTATTACCTCATGATAATTTCTTATAACAATTAGAATGAACAATGCGTAAATAATGCTTCTCTTTTTGAATAACTAAATTTAACCATATAATTGACATTTGCCCTTACTCAATTTAATTTTGTTCTATGTCCTGTTAACAGGACACCAGAACTAAACGGGTGTATGTTTTCATTATATTGATTACATTGGTTATTGAAAGTGCCATTGTTCCTTGCTGACGTGAAAACTTAAATAAGGTGTTATCGATGCTTGAAGATGACAATACCTTGCAAAGAGCTGATATTCATATAAATCCACCCCCTGTTGATGATGTCACTGATGAGGACAGCGGGGAAGAAGATGGAAATGTTGAAATAAATAACCTGCCTGGACGCCAACTGAATGCACAGGCTTCTGGGAAAATTATAAAGCCAGATGGACGTACTACGATTGGAGGCGAAGCAGACAAGGAAAGGGTTACTTAGAAAATAAAAGTGGTGCCGCTACTGCTGCTGTTGCTGCTGATACTGCTGATCATAATGATGAAAATACAATTTGATAATAAGAAACAATCTTGCAGTAATTATAATTATTATTTCGATAAGACAGTAAGAATAAATCATTATTTTACCATGTCTCTTTATAGTTATAAATAACTGTTGCCATATATAACAGATAAATGTTCGATGAAGTAATTATAACATAATTATAAAATAGAACAATCTGTCCTCTTTTGTAGACTGAGTCATCAGAAGACACGTCAGGTTCCGACAAAGATTCATACGAGGTTCCAGACAATATTCCGCTTGCTGGACCATCGAGGGAAAAACGTCGAACAATACGAGTTGCGCTAAGAGAACCGCAGCGCGCACAGAGGGCAAAACACCCTAATCCAACAAAACGGACATGGAAACAGAAGAAAGATATACCTCAACAACATTATATTTGTATGGCGTAATCAGGTTCCAGACACTGAAAGGCTACCACAAACTCCTGATGGTATTTTTCAGCTTTTCTTCGACGAAGACGTTATAGATCTGATTGTTGAGCATAGCAAGACATATGCCGGGTAAAGAGGAAATCGTAATTTTACGGTATCTCCAGATGAACTCAGAGTATTTCTGGCAAAACTACTGATATCAGGATATAGCACAGTGCCCAGAAGACGAATGTTTTAAGGCAATGATATGGATCTCCGAAACGAAGCAATCACATATGATATGAAAAGAGACTAATTTGACTAAATCATGAAATACTTACATGTCTCCGACAACAGTAATTTAGATCAAGAGGACAAATTCAGCAAAGAAAGACCAATCCTTGCTTTACTCAACGAGCGTTTCCTTATACATTTTCGTCGCGAATAAAACCTGTCTATTGACGAATCAATGATTCCTTACTTTGGAAGACATAGCGCTAAACAATTTATTCGGGGGAAGCCTATACGATTTGGCTATAAAATGTGTGATTTGACAACGCCTCTTGGATATGTTCTACAGTTCGAACCCTATCAAAGAGCACGAGGTAAGCAAGCTCAAGGTCACCTCGGTATGGGTAGATCTGCCGTAATGGACCTGCTTTCCGAATTGACAAATGACACTGGTAACCACTTGACGTTTGATAATTTGTTAACGTCTCTTCGACTTTTGGATAAATTATCAAGCCTTGGTATTGCTTGCACAGGGACCATACGAGCTAATCGGATAAAGATTGCCCTGTGTGTGCAGCAAATGAGATGCAAAAAACACCGAGAGGGACATATGATTATGCATACGACGAAAGTAATGGATTGATAGTTATTCAGTGGAACGACAAAAACATTGTCAATGTTGTCTCCAATCAACACGGAGTTGCTCAAGTTCAAACAGCCTCAATATGGTCTAGGGCAGAAATACAAAGGATTCGGGTAAACCAACCTTTTGCAATTACCCACTATTACAGGATCATTGGAGGAGTCGACCGCATGGACCAGAACGTAGGCGTATACCGGGTTGGAATCAGATTGAAGAAATGGTGGTGGCCAGTATTTGCGTACTGTCTGGATTAAGCGGGTCAGCAAACTTGGCACTTGTACAGAGCAACATCAGCTGGACAAGAACAACCACTAGACCTGCTTGGAATCCGTAGAGCTATTGTCAAGGTGTTCCTCGCATGTAGACAGCAACGGGCAAATAGAGGTATATCTAAAAGCCGCAGTACTGCACTTCACAGACAGGTTCGCGACACCTTGCGGTTGGATAGAAAGGATCATTATGCTACCCAATCAAAGCAATGACGCTGTGCGCTCTGTTCGAAACACTGCAACACATCTTGTACCAAGTGTAATGTCGGGCTCCATCGCAAATGCTTTATAGAGTTCCACACAATATAAGAATGGCATTTTTGAGACATTTATGTCACGTGTGTAAATGAAAACTCTTGACTGTGAAAAATGTGAAACGACTTTCAAATGTTGCTAGTGCCTAGTGTCCTGTTTAAAGGACAGCAGTTAACAAAAAAAAATGTGAACATACGTTATTCTGGTGTTTGCATTCAATATAAAGGATAATTATATGTTTTGTGTTACCGCACACATAATTTGATGCTTATAGCTATTGACAACTTTAGTGCCTACTGTCCTGTTTTCAGGACAACAGTAAAAATGTATAGTCTGTACATATAATATGTTGATTTTCTGTAAGAAACTTGAATTTCTTCATTTTTAGTCGTTTTTTTCCATTGTGTCAAAAAATAAAAAATAAACAAATTCAGGCAAATATTCACTGCATGTTTTTCGCCTGCGCAAAGTGAGACACAAAGTGGTGCACCAAACTTGTGACACAATCGCCACATTTCCCAGACATTTCCGACTCGTCAATCATATAGAATATCTGTCTTCCTGTAATATTATTTTATGTACATAAAAATACCTTTTAAAAATAAAACTAGAACAAACAGTGTTTTTAATACACCTTGCATACATAAGATTTTCACTTCTTTTTTACAATACACTTCTTTTATTGTTTAATTACAATATAAAAAAGGATTAAATAATGCAGTTTATTATTTAACAAGTGTTATTCTAATAGTAGTGCAACGTAGTTACAATTACATAATGTGAAGATATTTCAAACCATTACAATAACATACCTGTTCCTTTATCGCACATCCCAAACAACTGGCACTTTCTTTGTGTCACACAGAAGTTTGTTTCCACTTGCCTAGCGCGATGAGGGTAGTGTACACATTGAGCAAAATCCTATGAGTAGTGAAGTGCTGAAGTTCATCTTTCAGGACAGAGCACAACTTTTTTATTAACACATCTTTATTTTTCAAGACCTTCAATGACATCTGTAGAAATGCACACAGCTTTACTACAAAGAACCTGGTCCTTGAAGAGTTGGCGTTGCCGGTTTGCCTTTTAAACATGACATGAAAAGTCACTTAGTATATTGTGCCTTCCTTCATCTGACAAATGAGCACTGGTTTTTTATTTGCCAATTGATGTTTGACATTTTACACACAAATCTGTCGCTGTTGTAGCTACTGCAATGTGGGGGCATACTGAATTTCATTTGTTTCTGAACGTTTTTCGAGATTCAACTCTATAGTTTGCTACCTTTGCATGTAAAAGTAAACAAAATCAGTTACATTTTTGTCAAATGGTAGAAGCAAAACTGTCTGCTTTTATTTAGACAAATAGGCAGTCTTCCAGGCAAAAATAATGCATTTTATTGGCATATTCTTCAAAGAATTTGTTTATTCTTGTATGGATGAAAGAAAGTGCTTGGACAGGTGTTGTTTTGCAATTACCATGTTCATTGACACTCAAGCCATACTTGTCATAAGACTTGCACATTCTTTTCAACGTTGACTGGGAAATTGCAAATGCAAAACAGAAAGTTTTCTTACAAATTTTCTCACCATGGAAAACATATTTCTGAGATGGTTTTGTACGCAACTGTTTAGATATTTTTGTTTTCAGATGTAAAAGTACTATTTTTCCTTTGGAAACAAAGTCGGGATTTTACAACCAGGTCTTTTTCTCTTGTAGACAGTTCCTGGCATTGGGTCCTATTTTCCAGCATATTATCAAAATCAACTATTGATGAACATGGTTAACTACCATAAAACACACTACACTGGCATGTGTCATGCGTGAAATTTAAAATAATTTCTGCTTCTTTTTTATCTTCTTTTCTAATGTCACTATGTTCGTGATCAATACATATTTGGTCAGAGTCACCACACTTTATGTGGTCATCATTAGGCAAGCATTCAACCTTATCAGCATCATCATCCTCAAAATGATTATCAACATCTTCAAATGAAATAATCGCATGATTTTCCAAATCTTCATCACTTCTGTCAACATGTACAGAATTGAAATAAAATATTGTCAAGTTATCATTTGATTTTGCAAACGATTCATCACTAATGTTGTATAACTGATGAACTTGTGCAAGTTCATTTGAAAATATGTCATCAGTCTGTGACAATTCGTATGGAATGAAAGATTGTTGAGAATAAATTTCACTAGTTTGGTTCATCATTCGTTTGAAAACTTGACATAACTGTCATTGTATCAAAAACCAAACGACATTTTTTGATAACTTCCGGGTGAGAATTCCAATTATCGCATACAATCATCAATTGTAAAGCCAAACCAATTTAAACAATGGCAATAACAATGGACGTGGTTCAATTTATATCGGACACATCCTTTGCAGACCAATTCCACATTATTTGACGGAAAAACAACAAAAAGGAGAGAAAAACTAACATTTGTGTAAGCAGGAAGTTTATCCAGTAATTGATGCCGTAGTGTATAGGCATAATCATAACTTACGAGGCCCTACAAAGTTACGAAGTAGTAGTTATATGCCCATTGTAGTCCCAAAATGACCATTAATATGACACATTATTACATCTGAAGTAATACGTTGAAAGCAAATTAATTTTCGATACAACAGACGACCGTATTCAATTTGGCAATAATTGTTTTCTACTGATTAATTCCAGCATTTCGCGACAATTCGTTGACCACAAGGTCTCAGATTATCTGATTGGTATAGAAGATTTCGCAAATCAAGACCTCTAGATAATCCTTAGGCTAGCGAAGCCAATTTCTGGTCTATAGCACGGCAGGATTGTATGACCAATATCCAACTGCCAAACAATAAATACAGTTAGCATGTTTATTAAGATTTAAATAATGGCTGGGACCTATACTATTAAGGTTCGTTACATCAGGACGTTTCCAAATAAAATAATGATTGTGTCGTAAGAAGAGGGAATTGCAATTATACTTTTCCGTGATACAAGGACGTGTTTATGTGTGGATATTTGAGAATTATATTTTCTATGTATAAGTAAAGAAGTGTATTTAATTCCGGTCTGAAATATGGGGAAATTGATTATTGTGGTATTAAAGTTTGACTTAAAAAGGATATACAATCAATTTTATGAATTACGGAATTCGACAAAAAACACATTTACTCGCTTGTTAGTTAAATATTTCATACAGCTGGTCTTTTTGTGAGATCCACATGGTGAACTTAAAAAAATTAATATAGCGTTTTACCGTATACTGTAGGGAATAGCTCGCATAAAATATGACATCAAATATCAATTATTAATGTTATGAGACAATCAACGCATATAGTTTATGGATATTAAAATTTGATTTGATAGTGTGATACGTTTCGTGTATCCAGTTTTCTCGAAGTGATTAGTAAAAAAAACTATGCATTACTTTTAAATTATCTTACATAATCTGACACTGGTTTTTCCTTAGAACGTTAAAGAATAAAAATGATTCCCTTGCGTAAGGTCGTGTGTGGTAGAGAGAATTTCTGACTTTCAAATGTTTAGTGGCGCATGGGCGTGACATTAAAAAGTAATTATCGTATTCCGAGTGTAGGCTCGCGCTTCATAATATGCACCACTAACTGACGTGGTTTTCGAATAATAATAGTCAAGTAACAAACTCAAATTAATAATTGAATTATGCGTTCCTTGAATGTGTTATAATTTAAGCCTAAGTTTAGTATGTATTCCCATTCAGATTGAGATAATTTGATTGTGGATTTAAAGACCCAATAATACTTAAAAATCAACGGAAATTTCGTAAAGTATTTCGTAAAATAAAATTACCCAATACAAATTCAATGTTCCTTATAGCAAAAGCCAACATTTTAAAGCCAGATGTGATCTGGTAACATAGATGTTGTATATATAAATTGCACGTTTATATTTTGTCGTGTCACAATAAATTCCATTTTAATTTCCCGCGCTGATATCTTTAAATACGACACATGAACACTAAAATGGTACCATTTTAATGTCCATGTGTCGTATGCATAGACAGCAGGGTTATAAAATGGAATTAATTCTGACACAACAAAATAAATACAAGCATTTTGTATCTATAAACATCAATGTTACCAGAAAACATCTCGTTTTGAAATTTTGGCTTTTGCTATAAGGAACATTGGTGTGTTATTGGGTAACTTTGTTTTACGAAATACTTTACAAAATTTCTGTTGATTGTTGAGTATTAATGTTACTTTAACATTTCAAATTTAATACTTGCACAGCAGCCATTATCCGGAAAAATGGAAAGGTTTAAGTCAATAAAGCCGTTATTGTATTATTCATTTTGTTGCGAGCAATTTCTGAGTGTAGTAACAGCGTGTTTATACCACATATCTCAAAGGCATGTTCTTTAAACATAAACATTTACGTTTGATAATGGTTTGTAATCATTAAAACAATAATTTTGATATGCATACATACGTATTTCTACATTGCGAAATGCATTTGTGTATTTCACTGCTCTTCGTAAGCAACCTAATTGGGGAGAAAACACGGGCCAACAATACGGTTCTTCCTTAATGCGTACCTGTGCGCCTTACCAATTTGTGACTATACCTTAACGGTATTCAACAGAAAATATAGTAGCAATACAAGTAAAATCAATTTCAAATATGGTCAAATGTTGATGCGCTTGTTTACACAATCAAAAATATCTTGAATGAAACAAACGCGTAAATATTCAAAAGAATGAACACATACGGTTAGGACAATGATCCATTCATAAACAGTATTATCAAAAAACTGTAACAATTGGGAATCGATTCCAATTGCAATCGCCTTTAAATTTCATTTGCCGTTTTTCACGAGGTATAACACTTCTGTCAATCATTTAGGCAGCACTGATTAAAAGTTGGTATAATAAAATTAGCACGTATTCTCTTTGTTAAAAATGTATTTGATTTCTAACAAGTTTACAAACACAAATCACAACGACTGGTGTACGTGTAACGCAATCATGCATATATATGAAGCTAGCCAAACAACCTAACTTACACCATAACACCGTAATTGTATTAAGTATTCAAGTTTAAACGATTTATTTTAATCCAAACTAATTTGGGTCATATTTGTCAACGCTTGGCTCAGTTACTTTTTTGTTCAAAAAGAGTGTTTACAGTGGGACAAACCTTTTTTCTGTGTTCGTACGTTATTGCGATTAACCTATAAAGTTAAAATATCTAAATCTAACAATGAAAAGCATCAAATGCTACACTTGTGTGAACAAGTCTCTTAAATACTACTAGTTTTATACATATATATTGTATTGTATCAACCACGAACATGGTAATTTCTTTATCTAAGGCACTGTATTTGATTACGGAAGTTGTCAAAGGCGTTGAAATTAACGTGATATGCTATATAGTTTCCTTGTCATATGTGTTATTAGTATCGTGTTTTATTATGGCATAACTATGAGGGTTGCGTACAATCATGAAAAACAAAGATGATCGAGCAGTTTTCAATTTTGTCGTGATGTATATTGTTATTTGACAAACCATGAACCGCAGGGTCTACATGTATGTGACGTGATAAGCAGCTGGTTTCATTAAGATTTCCTTATAAAAACTGTGAAACAAGGTATACGTCAGAAAATTTACATCAAGTGTCAGCTTCACTCAGTGAAAAGTGTGTGTCACAATTATTTCAGGGTGTATACATATCTTAAGACAAGTAACACTCAAATGACATATTTATTTTAAGGTGAGTTAAGTTTTTTTTGTAATCACCAATTCGCTCTTACATTATGTGGTATTTTCTGCAGATGTTTCAATTTGAATGACCGTTGAATTAGCACAAAATATCCAATATGTGGTCAGATAGCAATGTATTTATTTATATAAATATTCATTAATATCATTACACCCATCGAAATTATCACTTAACGTATACGTGAAAGAACCCATTCACCCCTTACATTAAAATATCATTACAACTGGGGTTATTGACGCGGAAAGTTCAATTTAAAAACAAAATTGGTGCTCAAACCTGATGCATGCCGAATCTCACACTGAGCCTCCATAGATCACAAATCCCATACGCGTAAATAAACAAGAAGCTCATAGCAATTCAATCGAATTATAAGTAAAAAATATAAATATTTAAGTATCAATCGAAGAATAAGAACTGAGTCACAATGCAATACAGTAAATATCTTTGATTAATCAGATAAAGACCGAGTATATGCGATGCAGTGTTTAGTTTGTGTTCTTTAGTAATGCATTAATTTGAATGCATCATCAAAACTAAATGAACGACATCGGATTGATTATTTATGAACTAACACATTGAACATGTAACTTTCAACCTATAAAAACGATTGAATATTTCTAGCAGAGATTGTGTCCAAATCAAAAGTGAATCAAAAGTGAATAATGTAGCTTTCCAATTATAATTAACTATTTCAAGCAAATATTGTCTAAAAATCAAAAGTGACACATGTGTCTAACCAATTATAATGTGACAATAAATGTAAGTTATAAAACAGGAATATGCATCATCAGACAATTCCTTTCCATCGTTTCATGTTAAATATCTCATAAAGTTGCCTAGGAACGAAATTCTCCCGGCGAACTGACACATGGCCACATATCGTGTATGACGTCTGCGATACGGAAATACGCTACATAAAATATTCTTGCTGTTTGGGAAACGTACAGACGGTTCTAGTTTGCTTATTTTTTGCGATAAATGGCGTGTATCAAGTGTAACTATTACAGCAACACAATAAATCGCCCCATATTAAAGCTGTCAGCGGTAGACAACGTATATTTGTGCGATTGAAACCTGTTTAAGGGGTCACGATTTGGCAATTTCGGTACCTTGCCATACATAAAGAATTGCCGTGTACACTAAGGTTTCAGTTTTTGTTCCTTGTCATTAATTTAAAGGATGTGTTGCCTTATATAAAAAGGTTTCTCTTTTGCTGGTGCAGCTGAAGTTCAATTTTAATTGCCTTATAATACCAAATAGTGTGCTTGACTTACACAATACATTACTTACCTTATATCGCTTATGTACGATACTGCGCGAAGCTCTTTTTTTAATAACAAATATACATTTTTTTAAATACGATCTACGAATTGTGTCTGAAGGATGCTGCTATCGACAGTTTATACAAAATGGTGCCCTGAATGCATGAGGACAGTGACCTTAAATTTGCAGGAAAAGTTTTATAGGATCGACTTCCTAGAAACGGAATTGTGTTAATATAAATTAGATCGTATCAAGATAAATTAGATCCCATACGGCGTGATTGTAGAAATTCTAGAAAGTCCAATTTAGGTTATTGTACTTGAATATGTCAATCCAAGTGAGCTAAATGTATTTCGATGTAAGGTTCGCATTAACACTAGCTGTCATAGTGCCTGAGAAATTTTATCAACTAACTGAATCAAGGTCAACTCCTTGTTACTTAAATATGGAATTGTTGTATGCATTCATTTTTCATACACTCACACAATAATGTTTGATTTCTCTTAAACCGATAAGCATTCAAGGCAAGAAGCCAAATTAAAAATAAAATAATGTTGGGACCGTATGATGATTGCAATTGGGACACGCACAGATTCATAAACGGTATTGGTTTTTGTTTTGATGTTTATGGTAAAGTGCTGATGCCAGGTATTTAAGTTGAAACGTACTAATAAAACAAGTACAATTCAACAAATAATATTGTGATGACGACTAAGTATCTTGTAATTACTTATTATAATCTCGTTATTACGAATTAGGATCTCGATTTGTCGACTTTGAATGATAGGTCTGAATAACGAGATGCTTAGTCCTAAGACCATACACAAAATCGCGATTAGTAGATACACCAGTGATTGAAATGAAATAAACGTCGTTGTAACGAGGTATGGTATTGTAATTACAAGATGAACAGTAATAAGCACAAGATAAAGAGTCGTAATAATGAGATTCTACGAGATTTGGTGTTTGATTTTGCGTTACTTGTTTAGTGTTAACGTTATATCTGGCCAACGGCGCTGTCGTAGATTTAATTATTTTTGTTTAAATTAATATTAAATGATATTGCGTTAAACATAAACTATATTATAGAAGACAAAATACAGATGCATTGACTCGATAAAACGTTTAACCGATTCATTGTTTGATATATCGATATATTTCGTTTTGTGTAAAACAACCGTTAGGGTCATGATTTGTAACATTTCTCAAATATACAGCCAAAAGAAGAGCACCTCTATCTCGAATTGCTACAATATCCTCTTAACGGTTATTATATATACTAATTAAGATGCCGACAGAATTAATCTTTGAGTTCGTTTTTCAAATGGAAGTATTGCTCAACAATAATTACCATCAATATGATGCGCCTATGGTCAACACATCAGGCATTGTGGAATCGATTTCGTTACGAGCACTTTACGAAAGGGTCAAAACAGCGATACAAGGGCGATTGCGTACATTCCGACTTAAATAAAATGACGACCTGATGTGTTTGTTGTGCTATGGTGCTCAAGTACGATCGATTGATAAACTGAAAAAGTAACTGAAATCAAAATAGTTGTTGTTGTGTATTGCTGTGCAAACCATCGTTTCAACATTGTAAGTGAATATGGATTCAATCGTCTTTAAAAGACAGTAAATATGTGTTGGAAATATTTAAAATATAATGTCTAACGAAATATGTCTGACAGAACCCAATGATAAATGATTGTCTGGCGCTGATTTACATGTTCAAGATAAAAGCACATCTTTCATTGATCATGAGATCCAAAATGCAAATATATACATGCCTGTTGTGAAGTCAAGGTTACACATTCATACTAAAACATAAAGGTGAAATGATGTGTATTGTTTTTTATTTACAAAATATGAATTTTCTACACAAATATTTAACTATAACTTACCGTAATCTCAAATATAAGAGTTGAAAGCAGCAACGACATAATATTAGCTTGACAGTGTTCAGCCTCTATTATAGAAAGGTTCACAATCTTTTAAATAGTATTGGTTTCATTAAAGATATACGGATCCTGAACAAGTAAAGCCTCCTGAACATTAAAGTACACTCTTATATCACCGAAGACAGTTTAAATCTGGATAGAAATTGCAGTGACGTGCTGAATGTCTGCACAGACATTGTCTGTGTGAGATTTTATGTATTTTGATTTTAAGTATGTGGTTAGTATTGTAATGCCGCTATTTTACGTTGACATACGTTAATAGTTTGAAAAATATATTGGCGGAGCCTACACTGTGATGAACGAATACAGATTTGCAATCTAAGGCTTTGCTAAACTGGGGCAAAGAAATAGGAAAATTGAAGACTATGATTTAGCAAAGATCATTAGTGAAAGACCCTTTATTATTGTATGTATCTAAGTTTGCGCTAAATGGCTATGCGTGATTCTTAAATTTAAAGAGGCAATAAGAGTTAGAAATGTTAAATGAAATTTAGAGCATCAACACAACGGCAACGCAAATCTGATTGCGGGTCATACATTTATGCAGAATAGTTTAAATTTAACACATTGTCAACGTGAAAGGAAAACAATAAGCAGTCCAATGCTGCTTCTTACTCTTTGTTAATTTAATTTCGTGCATGTGATACGTATATATATTTACTGTATTTACTTTAAAATGATACGGCTCGTTCGTTTCTTGACAGTTGTATGTTTTACCGAGTGCAATTAACATTTGTGTTGTCCTTAGTGCTATTTTTTTAAAAATACAAGTAAAGCTACCAAACAAAGTAGCATGGATATAACTAACATGAGTTTGAATACATCTACAATGTAGACACATTTTAATCAGAAACCATACGTTTTTGGAAGCTAAAAAGCATCTACCCGAAAACTTTTAGACTTCAATGGCCTAGGTCATCAAACACATTGTCTTTTCAATGTAGCACACACTCGTTGGACCGGCACTTATAGTTACAAAAGATCAATTACCCACTGTAACACGAGGGCGTTGGTAGTATTTCTTTTGATTATTAAGATCATGCTTGATTGCTTTAAAAGTATTTGGACACTGTACACTTGTTCAAAGGATGCAAAACATGCTGCTATTAAGCATTTAAATAGAGTACTAAATGCGTTGTAAATATTTCATTATATATAAACAATACACAAGTATGCTGTATCTAGTGGTATGTAATGACTAAACAATATAAGCATTTAGCAGTTACGAACGGAATACATTTGACTTTTGGCATGCTACCGCGGTTTTGTCCTTAGCTTACTGCAGCTGATCTTCGCATGATCTTAACTGAAATCCGTGTAAACAATCAGGCACACATATCCATTTTTAAATTTAAATCGTAAAAATTACTGTTTGTTATAAAAATCGAAAATCATGCATTCGTTTAATAATATAGCAAGAGTGGTTTACATGCAATGCTTAGAATTGAACACATTACATGCACGTTGATTAATTATGTTTAAGGTGATAATACTATTGATAATACTTGTCGTATTTGCTCTTGGAATATTAAACTATAAACGGTTAGACTTACTTTGACAAACACAATTAAGGTTGGTTTAAAAAGAACTTAATACAAAGGCCTAATACGCTTATATTTACACGTATAATGCACACATTACTGACTTCAATATTGGACTATATGTAATGGGAAGTCCCTACAAAGCCGAAACGTTTCGTTTTATAATTCCCTTAATTATCAGTCCAGCAGAATCGTGAGCTGTAACATAATTAAATGGTTGATTCATATGATAGTCGTAAGACAAATATCGTTCAAAATAATGGAAATTAGTTTTAATTAAACATTTGCATGAATTCTTAAAATAATAGTTTTATTCCTCCTGTAAATACTTTGTTTACAATTGTGTTATGTTCACATTTAATCAATAATTAGATTTGAATATTGGTAACGTTTTTAGGGAAAAATACAAACTTTGATTTAAACTTGATTCATGCAAAAGCATTATAGCACAGTGAAAAAGTGTTAGCAGTGTATGCACATGTTTTGAACAATTTGCAGAGACACGTACAATTATATGTTCTGTATGCATTGCATGTGAAATAAATCATGATGTATCAGTTTTGAAGGAAATACCGCAATTAAGAGAAACACGTTATAGCTTTCGGGCTGATTTAATGCCTTGAAGATGTACGTGTTAATTGCATGCATGACTATCATCTTCTGAAATGTGTTGAACAATCAATCGAACGGGTGTTGGAATAACAATTTGAAAGACGGGGACCTGTGTGAAGATTGGCCATTGCATTATGTTTACGACCATTATAATCTTACCTCATTGCACAGTAGGGCAGAGTTCAACTACTGGACGAATTTGTGCACCAATCACTCTTTTTAAACCTACTAACCCAATAACAATGTAAGTAGGTTTACTTACCGCCTTGATATTAGTGAAATATCGAGGCGAAAAATCAATGCAATAAAACGACAACGGCGATCAAATGCTTAGGTGAATAATATACAACAAATATTTATTTTGTTTAACAGTATAATGTGATGTTCGTTTTTGTAATGTTAATGTCGTGTTTTGTTTTATAAACACGGAAGAAAAATTGTTCTCACACGTCGTGTATGCATGATCGGTGATAAAGTATTTTGGTAAAATTTATAATTGTAGGTGTAAAAGTTGTATTTGTATATGTATTACTTAGCTCTTTCAATGTGTATTACTATTGTATTATGTTTTACTAAATAGTTCACCGTCTTCTTAATAAATCCTCCGGGTAACACTATGCATTAAACCATTTGTGTAAGTAATGGACTAGTTCAGAACAGCACAGAACACAAATCACAGACATCGCATTAATCGTTTGATTCACTTGTATATAAGCGTTTTCGTGAACCGTCTACAGTTATGTGCTGTTATTGAGCCGTTGATCTATTTCTACCAGTACTTGTTTTTAAGTTAGCAAAATGTACACATTATACCTATGAGAGTTTCCGAACTCAATTACATCGTCGCGGTATGTCCTTGTAAACCTTGTTGAAATCAACAAAAACCTTAATATGTCAGGGACATTAACTTCCCTCTAGGAATAACTATCAGAGACATAAAATTCCGTTCATATTTTCAGGTTTGTTTGGGAGTTGAGTAAGGCGTTAACCATATCTGCGGATATAAACAGTGCTAGATGTTATAAATCGTGCGTGTCAGCATTGAGTTTTGAATCGTATCACTGATTGTTTATGGTGCCAAATATATACGCTTCATTGGTCATACGTAGATCCATAGGAAG
>VMBQ01006033.1:0-19677 GCA_007657795.1 Dreissena rostriformis | reverse complement strand
AGTGCAGTACCCCACACTTATTTTAATGGCTTCGAGTATGTTCGAAAAACAGTTATAATAACGGAGAATGTATGTTAAACACATGCGAATTTAATACAGACGCAACGCACACTATCTTTTACGTTTACTGTTGAATATGAACGCGTTGACTAAGCATTCGTATTTTCCCATTACCAATGCGTGCTTTGTGTTTTGATTTGTAAAATGTGCATAATTATCAAATAATAATGACCAACAGAGCCATGATGTTACTTTGATGTAGGTACACTATTAGTTTAACATGTCTTTAAAATACCAAAATGTTGTTTCGTTATCAAACATATGGTGAGGTTTGTCGTTTCTAAACAGCTTAATATATTATACAATCATTACCGTGTACATGTACGTGTACATGTAATTGCATAGTTATTATATTTCCTTTGTCAAATAAATGATTATATGAGTGTATATTCATTTAGGTATTGTTATTTCCATTTCATAAGTATATCATTGTCTGTGTACTTGTATTGTTATTGTTAAAATGTGTTATAATACAGAGTGGTACATGATTTGAAGAGGTTTAGAACCGATATTACGTAATATGATACATTTGTATTACACCTGCAACCAACAAATCACTACCACGTGAAGAAGGTGCGGGTTTCAAAAAACTCCATATACATATGTGCACGTTAATACATGTATTTACACATTCAATGACAATTCTATTCGTTATGTATGTTTCTGCAAATTTTTCTGTTTATGCTTTTTGGAAATTAAATAAAAATAATAAGCATTAATTGAAAGTGTAAAGCTTGAAAGCATAAAAGACTTCTACTGATTGCAGGAAATAAACCTATGTCATCAAGATTGATTGATTATTCAGCCACTGTTGTCTCTGATAACTATATGAATATGTTAGAAGCTGATTCCTATGTTTGAGTCTTTATACGGACTACTTTTGGTTGTAATCATCTCTTCGAATAGTACAAACCTTTAACAATTACAAAAGTATATTTTTCTTGTTGTTGGCCCGATCATTAAGCAAATATATAATGTAGGATTTTAATTGTATGGCCAATGCTTAATAAATCTGTATAATGTTCATACTATATGACTTTGAAAATCACTAATTTCTTAATGTTTTACGCACTTCATGAATACTCATTTTGTATACAGGCATTTCAAACGTGTTTGCGTTTATTGCGTCTTTGCTATATGCTATTCAACGCAGCGACTGCTCGCACTTTAAACATATCTACTTAGTAGCAAAATATAGTATAGTCGTACATGTTAAAAAGCGTGGAAAAGCTTTCAAGAGTGGCAATAAAGTCGCAGCCAACGTTGATGGTGGTGCTGCCTCTTTATATGTTTATCTTGAGAGCAAACGCCTTATCTCGTTAAATTAGCAGTAGCTTAAGGCGTGAGTGGTTTCAACACACTGGTTCTGGCTAATAACCGATTAATAACGTTTTTTTCTTGTAAGCAATTCCCCCGTCGAACGCAGATGAAAGCTTTGTGATATAGCATGTGTCTTATTAACAGAACGGAAGTTAACACAACATGCATAATATATTATATTAAATATACTGGTTTTAAATGAAATTGTTATGATATAATAAAACACATTGACTTTAAATAGAAACATATATTCCCTTTCAGGTTATTTGTATTGCTAGCATACATCTTCCAATTTTGACGATAACTAATGTACAATTTGTATGGTTAGAACTCCACTTTCTTAAGCGTGTCTGCTGGAACAAATGGGAAGGGATGCCACACTTTGAGCCAGACTGTTTCGTTTTTGCAATGTGGTGTCTTTTGAGTATAATTATTATACTGATCGTTTTGGGTGTAAAATAAATTGCATTGAGTCAAATATAGTTGATTTATTTGACTGTTTTGTAGATTATAAACAAGCTAAATAACTGAATGGGATATAACATAAACTTTCTATATTTTGCTTTATTTAGGTAACTCAATTATTCTTGCACAAATCATTGTGTGGAAGGCTTCGAGGAAAATAATGTCCCGTTTCAAATCTAATGCAAAACAAAGTTTATTAGCTATGCCTTTTAAATATCAATACAAATTAACCGATCTGGCACGCTGAGTGATAATTAGTGGTAGATCTAATACTCTCTGGAACAAAGTCGTTATACATTTACCCTATTTGCATGTTTTTCTAAATCCAGAGTATGTCAGATGTTACTGTGCACACTCAGATTGTTATTAAATGTGTAGTGATGTGTGGTATCAGTGAAATATCATGTACAATGAACGGTCCTTCGTAAGGTTAATTCGCTTGATCACATTTGTGTGACTATTTATACATGTCTTGATCAAATCTGTGTGACTATTTATACATGTCTTGATCAAATATGTGTGACTATTTATACATGTAAAACGGGCATATCTAGCACGACCCTGTATTGAATCGGACAGATACTTTCCTTAAATACTACCACTTGAAATATGCTGGTAATAATACCCTCAATCATTGCATGAACTATTCCTTAAAAATGTTATACACGCTTATGTGTGATTGACAAAACTCAGAAATTCTTGCAGGATGTGCAGACAGCCTTAAACAATTTCACTTAATTATTTATTTTACAAACAATAGGGTATTTAAAGCATATATATATAAGGAAACGACATCAAAATGAACATTATCATAGATATCGAAAGATATCATTCGAAGATTAACCTTATCATCATGCACTAGTCGTTTTTTTAAGGTTTATGGCTATTTATCACAGGACTATACTTTAATACACTATAACATGTAATAGCTGTGCGAAACGGTCAATGCAAACCTTTCTGTGTTAAAGGTTAAATATACCATATAAATTAATAACACATTGTCTGGATTTAATCACTTTACAATTAAAGATACACATAATTAAGAGACTCCTGAAAATAAAAAATAACATTTATTCTAGAACAAAAAATGTAACAAAACTGAAACACTGAAATGTGCTGTCATTTAGTTAAATATTTGATTGCGAAGTCAGAAATTGGTTTCTAGTTCTGTGTGTGGCGGGTAAATCTCGAAATCTGATTATAATTTTCAGTTGGCCAAGTTATAAACGCTTACATGCTGTGTACATGTCTGCTATCATACATAAACTCTAACATAGACTTGTCTTCAATTGGAAAAAAACAGAAGCAAACACAGTTTTCGTAAGGTTATAACATGTTGTAAAGAGCGAAACGCAAAATTACTAAGGCAAATGTACAATGTGTAATGTAGGACACAGTTGTTAAATGTACGTCGAACGGTTAATTGAATGACAAAAAGATGCTACTTAACATGCTTTTAATAGTGTACTTACGTTGGTACCTGGGAAAACAATTTTGTTTCATGAATGTACATTGTAAGCGAGTAAAAGGCCCTATATGAACCTACTGTGGCTAAACCAGTGTTGGCAAACGTTCAAAGGTTTAAAAAGTCGTCAAATGTATAGTGTTGATTATTAAGTACATTGTCAAAGAAACAAGGATAAATATCTTCTAGTTTTTTTTATTAAAAAAGCAGTCATTTAAAATTACTCATATTTTGGCAAGCTTGTTAATCAATTAATTATCTTGCACGTTGTAGCAGTACACATTGTTGCAGCAAAGTTATTCTGTTAAAATTCAGTCCGAGTTTAACCTTTGCTATGTCCGTGCATCATCTTTCTAATAAGCTCAGTTTTGTTTTGCAGTTAGTGTTTTTTTTTTCGGGAATCAATCTTGTTTTATTAGTGTACACTTCCCCGGCAGGCAGGATTAATTTACAAATGGATGTGGCTGAACTCGAATATATGAACTTGATATATTTGAACTAATAAAAACAGATTTCACAGACGTTATAGAGACGAGAAAAGTGAAGGTTTATGTAAGCTTCCTATCTAAGTGTATTCGACAAAATGTCGTATCGTCCGTTTAAAAGCAAATGTGTATTGGTGTTGTTGTTGTTTTCGCCTAATTAAGAATACGTATAGAGTATAAGATAAGTACATATACGTATTTTAGTTAGTCTATAGTACGGAAATCGTACAATTGCTAAGGGAATGTGTAATATGTTTACTGAACATGTACACGGAATGTCGTATCATGAGTTATACTTACATAACTTATACTATTAGTGTACGACCACGACTGACAACCCTAATCGAACGAGACAACGTTCAAATAACAATATTACTGTCGAAGTGCAACACAAAACATATAACAAGAGTCATTGTCAATAATGAGCTTTACTTATATAAGTATTCAAGTATTCAACAATACAAACAAGAACGGAAATACAATTTCAAATATTTATATTTGTAAAGCAGGCTTTCAAATAATCATGATTTCGTTATTGTTACAGTGATGCGTAGACACATACATTTTGTATTCTATAAGAGGTGAAAGTTTAGGAAAGTGAGTCAATTAATTGCATGTTTCAATAAAATGTCAGATCAATTATCCAAGAAAATTCGGCGATTATTTCAATTGAAAAATATGTGCTGTCGTTTTTATTAAATGTCTTTAAGATTGAAGATCTCTCGCACGCATAAATCTGTAATATTGGACATTAAATACTACATAATGTAAGGAATTGAGCGATCAAGTATGGTTTTCATTACAATCACTCTGACTGTATTCTTATTTTCAAATAGTGTATTTCGATCGTGTGTGCATGTTTTAGGCGTTTTGTGAAAACACGGAAAAGAATTCGACATAAAAAGGTCGTTTTGCAAGGTTTTATATATGTTTAATGTAAAAAAGACAATTTGACATTATATAACATCTGTTTGCAAGGTATTTCTTCACTCAGTAAACAAATTAAAAAATAAGGAAGAGAATATAAATATTAATTTCATATTGATGTTTTAAGAATTACGACGTTCACATTACCTTCAGATGCACTTGTTTAATGTTGACACTTTAATTTGTATAAATATTTCTTCCTAACCAGAATTCACGTGGATGTGTTTTGTTACGATAATGATATTTCAGGATATCAATCAACACAAATCACAGGAAAACACAGTGATATGTGTAACGGCATGTATATGTATGCGCCCTCTTTAATCGTGTAAGCGTATGCCATATGCAGTACATACAAACGCGTATAAGATATCGTTTGATAGTACAAAAACTTCGAATTAGCAATGTGTATAATTATGGTTTGATTTGTTCACAAATATTTACGTAACATCGTTGATGTG
Organism: Dreissena rostriformis; assembly: GCA_007657795.1. Taxonomy (NCBI): domain Eukaryota; kingdom Metazoa; phylum Mollusca; class Bivalvia; order Myida; family Dreissenidae; genus Dreissena; species Dreissena rostriformis. The sequence goes on along the minus strand of VMBQ01006033.1, from coordinate 14,494 downwards.
TCTTCGGTCGTCCCTGGTAAACATCATTTATAAACACAGTGAAGTTTCAGCTGAACAAGCTGGAGAAAACCCTTATAACATCCAACTGCCTAATCATCTGATTTATTTACTTTCTTCGAGACATGTTCGATGCCGTAACCAATGATTACTCACATATGAGATTGTGAGATGGTTTATGTATATATTGATTGTCTTAATTACGCGAAACCTCGTAATACTGATAGTTTATGGTAGCATAGGTATAAGGTTTATATGTATTAAACACCGGACAGAAACTTATAAAATGATTATGTGAATTGTTTGGAACACACGTCTTGCTGAAGATTTATTTCAATGTGGTTGCAGCTTTATGGAATGTTTAATATTTACACGTACGTTTAAACACTCGTATAGGTGTTAAATATTAAGACGGTGATTTCTATTTCCTAGCGAAGGACAATTACGTACACCAGTTTTTACCCTTCGGCGTATCTGGTTACAGCACTCCGATTGTGTTTAATTACACATGAAATTTTCTCTGGCTCGGAATCCTCCCTTTGAAATTAGACATTGCCATATAGCGTGTGTGTATAATACATTAAATATCGCACCACATGAAGTAACCTGGTCTAATGCTAAGCCGGCGCTGGATGTACTGGTTTGCAAATGAATTTGCTTTGGTATGCATTCTAGTGTTTTACTATGTCGTATTCATATTACTATTGTATATCAAAACACTTACACACTGTGGACTCTTGGTGCTTTTTCGAAGATTTATTTGACTTTACATTTAAACATATACTAAAATTGACTTAAACTGAAGTTAATTCATGTTACATTAGCGTCAATGCTCTGTTATGAATAAATAATGCATGATTGGGTGGCTTTTTGTGGTATTGTAGTTCCACTCTTCTAAGACGAGTCTTATGGGACCAATTTAAATGGGTTCCGGGAAAAGAGGGGTTTATGTTGCACATGAGATGTCCATTTAGTACAATTACCATTTACATGTATACAATTTGTTGCGACTATTGTCATATAAGGGGTTTAATAAAGTGAGTGGGAATAAATGTGTTTACTTTCTGTTTGTGCTTCGTGTAATATAAGCATACTTTAATGGATTAATTTAATGTAAGTTAACAGTAAGGTTATATAATTCATTACTTAAGTGTATGTTAATCATCAATAAGTTTAATGTCATTCCTCAGTAAGGTTTATGAAATTCGTCAGAAAGGTTTTGTAATATATTGACAAAAGCAGGTGTTGCTCATCGTTTTATCTAATTGCAGGTTTTCAACATCAATGAATTGACCTGACATTATATATAAGATATTCATGAGCGTACACAATTGACCTCAACTGAACTCAACATAGACGACACATCTCAATGGTAAGGAGTTTGTTCGTTTGTCAACTTATTCCGCTTGGTAGGCTGTTGTAATATGAACAAGGCCATTGCTTTTTTTCTAGCGTATAGCAATGTAGTACGACAGTTTAATCTTCCGCATTAATTGGTTACAGCATTCCGAATCTTGTTAATTACCGATGAAGTATACTATTGCACGGCATCCTACCGGCGATACTAGAAATTGCTATATAGCGTGTGTGCAATAAACATTGAATAACATATGATATACAGTAACCTGATCTGATGTACATTAGTGGATGTTTTGCACTTGAGCTTCTGGTTGTTTTAAGAGTGTGTGAATTGCATGAAACCGTTTTGCTATGTGGTATTGATAATTCTATTTGTTTCAAAACAGTTACACACTGAGGACTCTCGGTTCGCTCTTTGAGGATTTATTTGATACATAAACATAAATACTTAAATTGAAGCTACTTCATATTAATATGGCATCAACAAGGACAAAGATGGGACCGGAAGTAGCGAGTAGCAGTCTGCCTATGACGTCATTGGTAGCCTTGACAATGGCGGAAATGTTGACAGGAGCAAATTGGGCAAATTTGTCACCAGTCTGTGTGAGTGGACAATGTCAGAAACGGTTTGGTATAAGTATACACTAGTGGAATGTGTATAATGTGAAGTGTTAAAATAATACTATCAATATATGATAAATCAATACTGCAACTTCCTTTTTTTTCGGAGTGCATCGAGTTAGGTGTTTGTGTTTGAATAGTTTTCCCCAGTGGTGTCTGTTGAACCTTATTGAAAAAATCATTTAGCCTGACTGCTATTAAGAACTATATCATTTAACATGCAAATTCGAAAATATTTGTTTTTTGTTAAATTACTTGCTGTCTTTAAAAGGGTGGTCTGAATATTTCAAAAACGCACACTTGGTTTACCAAACAGGATCTGGCTTTCCGTTCGGCGAAGTGGTGCTCGTATCCGACGACGCCGTACGGACGGCTACGATCATTGCCGAAGAGGAAACGGACTTACTCGTGGTCGATCGGGCCCTCTACACTCGAGCGGTCCGAGATGTGCTCGCGGCGGAGTTCGAGGAAAAGCAGTACTTTATGAAGCACAACGACATGTTCTCAACGTGGATTCCCAAGTACCGGAAGCAGCTAGCAATGGCGATGTACAAGGAGACGTTTCCTTACGAATCGGTGCTGGTTCGACAAGGGGAGACCGTTCAAAACATTTACTTTATTATCAGGTAGATGCGCCATTATAACCACTTTGATTATTACATACCGTAGCATTGTATTAACTTAGAGGTATTAGCACACCGTGGAATAAAGCAAACACGCACAATTCCATGGACGTCATTTCCCTTATTTTTGTGACACCATTGCATGTCATTCGGTACGTGCTGAATTATTTAAGAAGATGAGTTTATCCACTAGGCATACGCGAACTAGTTGTCAAGCCCGTGTTAAAGCCTTTATTATCTTTCCTAACTGTAATTAAAGGTAGTCTTTACTAACTATTATTTAAGGTAGTATTAATTATACTAATATATTCTGTAATGTCGATTTTTTCGAAGGTAGTATGCAAAAATATCGAATATCCGAGGAATAGTTATCGGAAGATAACTAAACGTGCCAAATATCTGACCAAGTACTCGGAATTCAGGTCACAAATCAGTAATTTCCGTTGTCCTTGTACTATGTGGTACTTTTGACCGGTGTTTGTTGTTTATTACCATCATGTGTATAACTGAACTGTATGTACTGCATAGATATTAAAAACAGTATTTGATATTTATCTAAATACAGAAAACAATGAAACTCTAAATACTTCTCTAAAGACTAGATGATCGATCTGTGCATTTCAGCGGTCAAGTTGAGATTCGAGCCGATATCAATATGCATCAGACACAATACCCGAAACTGTACCGACTTTAAGAGGACAGACGTGAAAAGTAGGTTCTATAATACTTGGACTAATTCACAGGTTTACGATTTCTATGTTAACTCCTCTACATTAACGTTTTTTGTTTTACATTATATCTTTCTTTGTGGTCGTCTTATGACATTTTACTATGAGAGCCAGACTGGCTTATCAGTCTTTTTGTGCTTATGCTGATAGGATTTTTTTAAGTTTTCCCTGTTATAGACTGATCAAGGAGAAACGGCAGCGGCGTCAACAACCGGAAGTGGAGAACATCCCGCCGCCGCTTAAAAAGAATGATGCGCCCGTTAAGACTCTGAAAATGTGCTACCTCGAAAAGAACGAGTCGCTAGGTAAGTCGCTTTGGACAGTTCAATAACATATAAGCCGCGGGATATTAATGAATGTGCATAAAGTGCGTAAAGTGTCGTCTAAGATTAGCCTATGCAGTAGTTGAGGCTACTTCAGTTATCTTATATACGTGAGGCCACGTTAGTTTGATTTTCAATACATAACCCCATGCAAAATATGTAATTGTTATGTGTACGCTATGTTAAATAGCGAACAAAAACAACTTTTGGATATCCCTTACAGGCGAGATAGAGGTCCTTATGGACATGGAGACGAACATAACGTCAGCCTTCTGCACGGAGCGAACCGAGGTCCTCGTGCTCGAGATGAAGCACTTCGAGCGTCTCTTCGTCAATAGGCATCAGAGAACCATCGACGGCATGCGCAGGCGCCTTGAGGTGAAGCTCAACACACGCACTTCCGTTCTCAAGGTTCTCGTGCATGGCTTTTCTAGTTTCATCAACTGCGCAACAATATGAGTCGCGCTCTGGGAATACCGGGCTTAAAACATTTCCGTAAATTACCATTCCAGATTAGCCTGTGCAGTCCGCACAGAAACTTTCCACTTAAACTGACTTTCCGTTTAGAGCCTTTGCCATAAACGAAAAAGTCATAAAAGCGGACTGTTTAGGCTAGTATGGGATTGTACTTTACGCACGTGCATTAAGCCCGGGTTTTTCCAGAGAGCGTCCCATATAACAGGTCGTTTGACAGTCATCTCTAAGTCTCAATGTACTCGTGTACGGATTTTCTACTTGCACACACTGAACTCACAATATAAAATTAGACTTTAATTTTGCTTTAAGTAAACGCGCATCGTGTTAAGCGTTTACACACTATTTACTTGATGGATAAATTACGATTGCGTAAATTGACATCAACGCCATGAAATACGTCACGGTTGTACTGTACTCACAGGAATACGATGCCGTGCCACTACTCAAGCTGCTGCAACTGAAGCTGAAGTTGCTACATAACCCTCCGTTAGCCCCTGGGGACAAACAAAAGGTGCACGAGAGCTCCGTGCAAATCGCAGAGAAATATTCTTTAACCACCAGGGTAAGAGATATTGCTTTATCGTATGTACAAGTTTTCAATGAAAGAAACACTCACAGGATGCTTGCTACATTTTCAAAATAATGACACTAGCTCCCGTATAAAGGTTGCAATGCAGTGTTTCACACGATCTAGAATCAAAACGCTGATCGCGCGGAGAGATTGTTTGTGAGAGATACAAAGTAAAAACGAGTCAATAGTATTGCTATTGAATCATGTACGCTTCATTTGAATGCATTATTCTGTCTTACAAAATAAATCTCGTTATTGCTTTACTGTATCAAACACGACTTGTCCCAAAGGGTCAACGATTTTCGCTTTACATACCTTCTTCATTCGATGAACATTGTTTGGTAATTAAATTTCATGATCAATGATACAAATTATAGTCTAGACAAACTGTAATTTGCCAAACTTGGACATTTGATATATAAGTTACAGTTTGGACCTGACCTTTGACTTCTAACTGTGGCCTTGACCTATGAGAGTTGGTTGTTGTTCATTACACTCCGTCTTTATATTGAACATTTGTGGTAAATTATTTTAAAAATTGCAAGATTAATGATGAGGTAATAGTCTGGATAGTGGATAGTATGTTTTATAGCTAAATGTAAACTTTGATGTTTTATTTTGATTTTTGCCTTTGAGGTAGGGAGACGCCACGGGTTAAACACGCGACACATAGTTTTATGATGGTAACACATAATTTATTTAATAAGTGCATGATGAATGAAAATGGTACACTCCGGACAGGCTCCGACGTTCTCACTAATGCATGCACGCACATGCATTATACAACTGTGATTGCTGTATCGAGCTTTCTGTAGCGGACTCGAAACAATAGGTGTTTCTTTCTTTTATAAAAGTTTAAAAAATCTATTAAGAACATATTGCATTTGATGTTTAACCAGGTCCGCTACTTTATAGCGACGGTCCAGGAAGCGTGTTCTAAATGATACGCGCGCGGGAGAAGTCCAGACTGTTGAAGGAGTCTGGAAGGACTCATCGAAAGGAGCGACCTTATCCTCATCAACGAAACAAGCCGCCTGGGCACGTCCATGTGGTTCGTGTCCCTCAGTCGCTCATAATGGCGGCCCAGAATTCCGGTTCCGAAGTCCCACAGGCGGCGTATCCGGAATTTGGCAAAATATCGATTGAAGGCAAAATGGTGGTAAATATCCAGCGGTTACGTGAAAGTGAAATAGACACAGTTGCAAGTTTAAACAATCCTGATAATACCGAAACAAACGTCTCCTTGTGTGATACTGCGGTTAGTTATAGTCCCGACGACAACAAAATGCAGACATCTGAAGTTGTGGAAACGGCAAATAGTGTTCGTACGTCAGTTCCAAGGTCGTTAAGACGTATTCAGAGTGCGAACAAAGATAAAACCAGATATTCAAATGACATTAAACACACAGGCGCTTCAAGCATTAAAACCGACAAGGAGAATAGATCTTTGCCGAATTCTCCGAGAATATATCTGGACAGAAGCACGACTGAAACAAGACTACAAAACTTGGAGAATAAAGTGGCCGAATGGTTACGGAAGGATAATCCACGCGCATGCGCAAATGTAGCGAAATTGACACGTCTTCAAGTTGAGGTTAGTCTGACTCAATACTTTAATAATACCACGAGCCAGTTGTATATTTGTATTTTTACACAATAACCGGATCAAGATACCAAATCTGCGTTGTGTATTTGCGACATACCGGTTTTGTAAGTTTGCGTTTCAACCGATTTACCTGTGTGACTTTAAAAAGAAAATGGCTAATAACTATACATGATTGACCAGTGGCAATTCGGGAGTCAGTGATTGAGATGAACAATTTTGGATTTGAGACTCGTTCTGGGAAAACGGGATTTAATGCATGTGCAGTCCGCACAGGCTAATTACGGACGACACTTTCCGTCTAAACTGGATTTTCGCTTTGAATAGACGTTCATTAAACGAAATATTCCAAACAAGTGGAAAGTGCCGTCCTTGATTACGCACATGCATGAAACCCAGTTTTCCCAGAGCGAGGCTCATTTGTATTTCTGTCTTAAATCCGATTATAGCACATGGTCGCTTGATCTGATCGTAAACATGGGCAAAATCATTGGACAAAACAATAAGACACACATATAAAAGAGAGAGAATCATACTTTTGAATCTGGTAAATAAGGAAATGAAACTATTAAAGTATAATGTTGGTTGTCACAAGACCATATCCATATGCAATTTCTACATCCATGTGCACTAAATTGTGCACATATTGAACGTGGCATGGTTTCAACACAATTTTAGTTACACGAGACACATGTTTTCCAAACAAAGGGGTCATAACTGCGTGGATCTATGATACACATATGCAGTTGCACCACTCTCGCGCTCTATAATAACTTCACATCATTCCACCAGTTACACGTTTCGAATAGCAATACAAGTTAAATATTGTCAATTGAACTGAAATACATAAGGACCATTACATAAAAAAACATGCACCAAAACACAAAGCGACCATGTTCCCAATCTTATAAATAAATGAGCATCGCTCTGTGAAAACCGGGCTTAATAAATGCGCGTAAAGTGTCGTCCTAGATTAGCGCGTGCAGTCCGAGCATGCTTATCAGGGACAGCACTTTCCGCTTCAATATAATGTCTCGTTTAAAGTAAGCCCCTCTTATAAACGCAAATAATGTTTAGGAAAAAACGTGTCATCCACGATTAGCCTTTGCGGCCTGCATAGGCTTATCAGGGACGACACTTTACGCAAGTGCATCAAAGCCACGTTTTCTCAGAGGGAAGCTCAAATAATTTTTCATCGCATCGTATTATTATCATTATCGCACTATGCCTTATTACCATTTCAGGAATTAGAACCCCCTCCGAAACCAGGCAACAAACTTGTTTAACGTAGACGCTCATGTGGCAGTCCTTGTGATTCGTCTGCTGCAACCGGAAGCGGAAAGTCCGAAGTGGCGGAAAGTGTCAAATTAAACGAAAAGACAAACAACTCACAGAAAAAGAGCAGAAGCAATTTCCAAGATTTAACTGAGGAGGATCATTCTTTGGATAGATAATTAAATGATTTATACGCTCAACGCGATGTGTATGTTGCAAATAAAAGATAACTGATAGCATCCGTGTTATTTATTTAGACAATTATAAACAAAATTAATGTTAAATAAATTACTTAAAGTAATAAATGACATTACACCGTGTAAATTGAATGTTATCAACATGGTTTCACTTAGTTTACTTGCCACCTACAAAGCTTTTTATTATACAATATGAAGAAACAATTGGAGTTTTATAAATACCCATATTTGTAGGACAAGAAAGTAATGTTATCTAAGATGTATGAAGAAAAACCCATATGTGGTCATAGAAATAAGATTCAAATACGGGACATTTGATATTAAATATGAACGTGTAACCGTACACGACTTACGGGTCTTATAATAATTACTAATTTTAACCAATTTATTTAAGCGTTATTGCTCCGAAAGTCTTTGGGTTATTTAGACACTCGAGTATATTTCCTAGGTAGAACCAGTACTATGTGTCTTCAGAGATCTTGAGCACTCTGCCTCAGTTTCAGTNTCCCACTCTGGGGTTCGAACACATGACTTCCCGATCGCTAGGTGTAGATGATTGTGTACAATCAAAGCCTGCATTAGACCATAGTCAGGGAAAAGGGGCATTTGGTCACTCAAGAATGGGCACTGTACATAAATAATGAATACAAGAACGCTAACGTGGCTGTTCACGTGTCAAATATACATCAAGATGGTACGTGCCTATTTCAGCGTGGCAGCTAATGTTTTACTCTGAAAGCGCATGATAGTGTGTAGGCCGTGAAAATCTTGTTTGAGATTTTATGTCACTCAAACTTTGGCAATGTACGTTATAAATTTATTTAAACGCTTTAATTCGGTGATTGGTCGCGGCACGTAAATATAATGTTCGTAAGATCTTCTTGAGTACAATAAAAGCAAGTTAATAGTCATTGAAAACTGTTGTTTAGGAGTTTTGGCCACTGAAAAAGGTCAGTTTACCCTAATAATTTAATTCAAACGATTTATTTGACGAATGTCCTCGTGCATGTGATGTATTTAAACGGCACTTTACTATATAAGCACAATAAGTGTGAAATATACAACTACGTGTTGCTCCATAGTCCGGAAAACTCTTGAGAATTTCGGATATTCAAACTTGGTCGCTGTTCGTAACAGTGTAAATACTAATAACATTGCTGTAAGCAAATTCGTTGAAAGTGCCGGCTATGCATTTAGACGACATTTGACTATATGGGCTTAGTACCTGCTTGTGTACGCTAAAATAATGTATAAGACTAAATTCTAAGAAAACGTTTGTAGGATTCTTGGAAACTGAAACTTGAGTTCTGTATGTAAACAGTTAATATATGAACTCTAAAGTCGACGAATGATCACGTGTCCAAGATTATACATACGAAAACTGACTATATCAGCTGGGTAGGGCGTTGTGTTCTCGAAAAAGACGGGGTAGCCCATAGTTCGAGAAAACTCTTTTTAGGACCTGAGGAAACTAAAACATTGGCGTTGTTCTTTATAGTTTATATATAGTCCGAAAATACAACGCATAGATCGTTGAATTATCACGTTAAGGTGATGTATTTAGGCGGCACGAGACTATGTCATCTTGTTGTGGTTTGTGTACTCTACCAGCAAGTATAAGGCTATAGTTCAGGGACCTTCTTGTTTGGAACTGAAACATTGGCAACGTACGTTAGACAGTTAAGACCAGAACGCTTAATTGGATTAATGAGCACTTGCACGTGTGTAACATGCATTAAGATGGCATATAGATTGATATCAGCGTTGAAACTGCCCGCCGTGGCAACTGCTTGTACATTCTAAGAATACGTTAAAGTATAAAATACGGAAAATCTCTTGTTTATAATTTTGAGACATTCAAACATTGTCACTGTATTTTTCATACAAACGTCTCATGACCTTACGTTAAGCATGCTTATATACGTGCTTAATTCGATGAATGGTCAATAGAATTATACGAATTATACGACCAGTGACGTAAGTAGCGTGCTAGTTCTTTATGTATTCTAAAAGCAGGTGCTAGTCCACTTTTGGGGCAAAAACTCTTGTTAGCGACGTTTGGACATTAAAACCTGGGCACTTACCGTTAAGAGAGTTAATTAAAGCACGTAATTTGATAAATGGTTATGTCTTTGAGTCGTGTAGTACTTGATACACTTTATTTGCGCAATCTACGATTCGATTTTAAACAAACCGACACCGGACTGACGACCAAACATTCAGCATTGTCATTTTCGTATGTAAAACTACATACAAAATATATTTAATTTACAAAAAAATACAACAACAAAACACGAAAACCGTAGAAAATAAACTTGTCATCCACCTTAATTTCATATGAGCATACATAGCCCCCGAAGCAATAAGACGAAGGATAAGTATCAACGTATAGCCTTTTTCCAAGGCGTATCCGCAGCCATTGTTCTGTTTGGGCACGTAGGCTATATTAAGTCAATTTATAAAAGCACGTACGCCACATTTAAGATAAATGAAATTGTTAATTGTGTCTAACTGCATAATTTAACAAATCTTGTTTCGTTTACATATTCACAAAATAAGATAGTAATCAGATAGTCGGTATCATGTGTTACAATTTCACTAGGGCGTCGCTTGTCAACNTATCCCTTAAGTTCAAGGGCAAACAATTATTTTAAATCCCTTCATACAATACTGAAATAATAACACGGTTAACCATTGTTATTGATTGTGCATTAATTTATACATTTATCATTATAATCGTGATGCATCTTCGATAAACAAAAACATGTAACATCACTTGTTTACATCAATTAAATACAGATTTAGCGGACTTAGTAAAATAATCATCCCAGATTTGCACACAAGTATGGAATACTACTGTGACAGTAATTTCAGCTAAGTGATAGTAAGTGTTGGCTCAAATAGTCGCGACTCAAATCAAAGCACTGATCTATTAGTTAAACTAACATCGATTGATCATTGATCAAAACATATTATAATATATATACCATATATCAATTGGTATTTTTATTTTAAAACACAGAAGACTGAGAAGCTTAAAACAGTATCACATTAGCACAGTCAATATTGAGAAAATCAACCTCTTGATTTATTTATTTGTGTTCATCAATGTCATATATTATGTGTATGTTTATCAAATTTGAACTATTTTTTATATTCAATGATAACATGTGCTTGGTCAGCCAGAATTGTCACAATCCAGTGGTGTTTATACAATGTAGTTTTCTCATTGATTGTGGCCTTGTCCTGAGTATGAGCCACACAGGGTATCATTGGGGATATGACTTGATGCTCATTAGTCCTTTCATAATCAAGTACACATGTACAAAGCGAACTTGCAACTCATTTTCAAGGGCAAGTTGTTATCACTCATTCTTGTAGAGGAATACACAATTAAAAGTGTATTAATTTAGTCTTATATAGTACTGCACATGAATCCTTTCGTAAATCTTCGTTTTTGAAACATCATTATATTACATAATGGTAAAATACTAACACTCTGGTAAATGCATTTTATTTTAAATCAAGAAAATGTGAATCATTAAAATTAATGAATACAAATAACAAATTATATAATAAAATAAATAATAATGATAATTTAATAATATTATAAATTATTATTATAAATTTAAGTACATTTAAGTAATAATATTAATAATGATAATAACAATGTTATTTAATGAAAAACTGTTAATATGTACAAATGCAATGGTATTTAGAAATAATACTAATTATAACAAACACATTCAATAAAGTGATATTAGACGCATTTTCACTGTTGAATTGAGCTGAAAAGAATTAACAGGTCAAAAGTGTTACAATGTGGTAACTGACCAATTATCTGCAACTCATCTTGCTACCAGTTGTTTATAAAAAATATATATTATATTCAATATTTTACATGACTAACCCAGTCCTCTAAGCTTTCTTTTTATTAGGATCGGAGTTAGTGTTCGAGTGTCGTATGATAGATATCGTTGCAGGAAATTTGAATAATCCGCAAACCAAAATTGTGTCTTTGTGTCGTATGAACGAATCATCACTAAAACTAAATTTAGATTCACATCGTACATCGAATCATTTCGTTTGTCAGTTGTCAACACGAAAGTATGGTTGATATTTAAATGCATTATTTTTCTCTTTCCGGGATATTGTTTTAGTATGTTGATGCTGCATTAACAAATATAAGTGTATATGAAGTGAAAACACCAAAAATAAACAACGGTTGCGATAGACACCTATAAACTGTTAGATGCGTCTAATATCACTTTTATAATAATATTATTACTAATCAACCAAGTCATAAGTTTCGTTAAAACTATTTAATACATGACCTGTCGTCATAGTCCGTTTAAGATAGTACTAGAATCGGAAATGATAGTCTGTATTGCATTAATACGCCATTATCTTTGTTCGATTCCCTTCCATAAACTGAACAAATAGTTAGTGTTTTACATCGCGAAATTTAATGTTACCAGTTTCACTTTCGGTTTAGATAGTTGTGTAAACACCGTAAATCATTTTCAAAAGTGGACAATAACATGGTAAAATAATGTTTGAAAAGTAAATCATTTAGATAACGGGTCAACATGCAGAACAAATGAACGTTGACAGTCCTCTTTATTTCATAATGTCGGCATCAAGTTTGGCGCTAGTTTAACGCGCGTCGTATAGAGCCTCATAACACAAGACGGATCACGATTTGGAAGGTAAAGTAGTTGTATAAGTGACTAATACACACGAGATCTATCTGACGGAGGATTTCGGATAAAGTCGATGTATCACTATTGAGATCTCCTGATCCAGAGTGACTTTACCGGTATTTCCTGCTCAAAATGACGTCGATTAATAACGCATTGAAACTGGTCTCCATTTGTTTGAGACTGTCTTTAGAATAAAAAGTCAAACAATTGTGACACTGATATCTACAATTGACGAATCATTTAATAAGGTTTAGCGAACATCGAAATAAGATAGTGGTGACCCGGATCTAAAATACTCTGTTACGAAAACTTTGTTGTTTGTTACACATATGAATATTGAAATTGAAAATATGTCTCAACAAAGTTCATTAAAGACTTTATGCCAGGAAAAAAAACACAATCATTCTTAGCAGTGAACAAGTTTAATGGGAAATTTCATTTCAAGATGAATATTAAGAAGATTTTAGCTTGAAATGATGATCTCTCTCTTTTTTCAGCATTTTATAATAACAAATGAGGCGTAATTCGGTCGAATAAAGACGCACAAAACTTGACGAAGTGTTCAATCAAATTTATTATGCTATTTGCCGAGTCCACAAAATAGTCTTGTCAACAGGATACATACAGTAATTTTCAAGTTCATAAAAATATTTTATCAAACACAGGAAACAACTGCGGGGTCCTTCGAATTATAATAAAATGATTCCAAATGCTGACCTTTGGACTATTTCATGATTCTGTTGGCTCGCCTAGACCTACTGCTACTGAGTGAATGACTAACTTGGTTATTGCCACAGTCTTCTTTACTTAAGTGTTTTCAGCGCCAACTTTGGAGACAAGAGTATATGCGAGTATAACGTGTACAGACTGAGACATACTGAGACACACATTACAATCTTGGGTGATTATCAACACACAGACTGAGACCCAAAGGGTTATGGACGTTACGTGCCACTTATATTTTTGTATGGAGCGATTTGATGTTTCTTCCCGCTGATATATAGTATAGTACTATACACTGCACACGATTATGAACATTTAATTTCATATTTTGAATAATGGATATTATGAATGACTGGATGTTATGGTACTGTATCATTATGTTAGGTTAATAAATATATTTCCTGTGTGTGTTATATGGTAAAGATAAATGAAATTAAAACAATTGTGAATTTTCATTTGTATTATCGTTTGAATCGTTAATAAACCCTTTATGGAGAAAAAAATATATATCTAATACAAAATGTAAGTGAAAAATAAAATAAATGTTGTTGGTCATTTCCTATTTGACTGCTTATGATTTATTAGCCACTTGCAAAAGACATAAATGTTGTTGGTTATTTGATGTTGGAATGCTGATAATTTATTTGCGACTTCCAACAATTAACTAGCGACACGGGCCTTAAATGGCTAATTAGTAAACAACTCAATTATCTCCCCATAGATATACAAACTGTGTAATTAACACTGAAAGAGTAAATATGGTCAGATAAACATAAAGTAAAAAATAGGGGGCCAGGGGAGTGCAGTTAGAGCAGCGGAGAGGAGTAACAAATCACAAGACCCACCCTGTCAAGAACAGGTGAGTCATAAAACAATCCTGCGGAAGGCTCCGACATTCTATACCGTGTATCCTGAATACAAAATCTTGAAATACAACAATGTTATTCTTACATTGCACATAGTCTGGGCCCTCAATCTGCATTTCTTACCGCCCAATAAAGATGGCTTCCCCCATCAAAAAAGTATATTGTTTTCCCCTATCTTTTGGAAAAATTCCCCCTAGAAAAAAATGAAATAAAAAATCACGCAAAACCCATGACGCTGAACAGATAGTGCACGTGTTTTCAATATTCATCATTACAATATAGTCTAATTTGAATGTCAAATATACTAAATTATAAAAAAGCAATGAATAAAGTGCAAACATGTACACATGTTATAATACATTGTAACACCGTTATTTCGAAGTCGTCGGGACCGTTAAAGAACTTCGGAATAACGATAATTCGAAATA
>VMBQ01006032.1:11064-59511 GCA_007657795.1 Dreissena rostriformis | reverse complement strand
CCGGTTGGTGGGGACTGTCCCGCCATTTTCACTACATACCGGAAATCCTCCTCTCGTTCTTCTGGACGGTGACGACCGGATTTGACAATGTTCATCCATATACGTACGTGATTGTGCTCGTTATTCTGCTCACACACCGCAGTTTCCGGGATGAACAGAAGTGCAGCTTGAAGTACGGAATCTACTGGCAAGAATACTGTACGAAAGTCAGGAATCGAATCATACCGTATATGTTTTAACAGCTTCGATATTCGTGTTTAGTTTCGTTTTTGGGGTTCTAATGTATAAACAGTTTTAGTTTAGCTCGCCAATATGTGGCGTGTTCTGAGAAAACTGGGCAAAATTCTTGTGCGTAAAGTGTCATCCCAGATTGTGCAGTCCGCACAGGCTAATCCGGGACGACACTTTCCGCCTAAACTGGATTTTCGCTAAGAAGAGACATCATTTAAACGAAAAATTCCATAAAAGCGGAAATTGTCGTCCTTGATTAGCCTGTGCGGACTGCACAGGCTAATCTGGGATGACAATTTACGCACAAGTATTTTGCCCAGTTTTCTCAGAACACGACACATATTAACCTTAAACATGAGCTCGTGAACTCTCTTAGCAGTGTTCACACATGAATTGCGCCCTCTATTCATACTCTGTTTTGTTCGATCATGAATTGCGCCCTCTATTCACATTCTGTTTTGTTCGATCATGAATTGCGCCCTCTATTCATACTCTGTTTTGTTCGATCAGGAATTGCGCCCTTTATTCATACTCTGTTTTGTTTGATCATGAATTGCGCCCTCTATTCATACTCTGTTTTGTTCGATCAGGAATTGCGCCCTCTATTCATACTCTGTTTTGTCCGATCAGGAATTGCGCCCTCTATTCATACTCTGTTTTGTTCGATCTTGAATTGCGCCCTCTATTCATACTCTGATTTTTTCGATCATTTGTGTCGTGTTCTGAGGAAACTGGGCAAAATGCTTGTGCGTAAATTGTCATCCCAGATTAGCCTGTGCAGTCCGCACAGGCTAATCAGGGACGACAATTTCCACTCTCATGGATTTTTTCGTTTAAATGATGTTTCTTCTTAGCGAAAATCGAATTTAGGCGGAAAGTGTCGTCCAGGATTAGCCTGTGCGGACTGCACAGGCTAATCTGGGATGACACTTTACGCATAAGCATTTTGCACAGTTTTCTCAGAACACGACACATTGTTTTAGCCTGATTATATTACGAAACTTATGTTAAAATCACAATTTTACTAAAGTTTCTAAACATTTTCTTAGAATACGGTCAGGGTCAGGTTAATGTTGATGAGCTATATATATAAGTCTCGTCCTTGCGAACGGGGCTTTATACATATGTGTACAGTGTCTTCCAAGATTAGCATGTGCAGTACGTACAGGCTTATCAGGGACGGCACTTTCCGCCTAAACTTGATTTTCGTTTAGAAGAGACTTTAAAACGAAAAATTCCATAAAAGCGGAAAGTGTTGTCGCTGATTAGCCCGTGCGGACTGCACAGACTAATCTTGGATGACACTTTACGCACATGCATTAAGTACAGAACGCAGTTCATATATACGTCAAATATGTTTGATTCGGAGTAACTAAGTTTTCAAATATTTGTTTTGATAATTAACCATGTAGTTTTTTGTTTACCCATTAAAGACCCATTTCTACTCAAAATCAACGAAAATTTCGTACAATATTTTGTAAAATAAAGTTAAAAAATTAAAAATCAGTGTTCCATATAGCAATTTCTGAAATTTCAAAGCCAGATGTTGTCTGATAACATAGATGTTTGTAGATATAAAATGCACGTACTTATTTTTTGTGACACAATTAATTCCATTTTTATTTCCCGCGCTGATATCTATTCATACGACACATGAACACTAACATGGTACCATTTTAGTGTTCTTTTGTCGTATGAATCGATATATTTGCGATAAATTTAAATTGAATTAATTGTGTAAAAAAAAACACTTGCATTTCATATCTACCAACATCTATGTTATCAGACCACGTCTGGCTTTGAAATTTCGGAAATTGCTATATATGGAACACTGATTTGTTTTTTTAACTTTAATTTTCGAAATATTGTACGAAATTTTCGTTGATTTTGAGTAATGGGGCTTTAAACATGTTGTTGTTTGATTATTTTTTTTGGAAATATGTGCATTTTTTTGCACATTCGCCTCATTTCGGCGTAGGGGTCAAAGGTTTATTTTGGCCTTGATTTCTTGCTATAATTTATGCAGGGGAAGCGGACAACTACAATGAGCGAGGCCTGGTAAAGGGGAGATAACATGGGTTAGGGTTAGGGTAAGGATTAGGGTTAGGGGTCGGGTAAGGGTGAGGGTTAGGGTTAAGGCTAACCACAACCCTAACCCGACCCCTAACCCTAACCCCAACCCTTACCTTAACCCTCAAACCCCCCATGCGCATTTCAATACCAGGCCTCGCTCGTTGTCATTATCCCCTACCCTTTATGCAGCGGCAAAAATTGAAATCCAATTTCGAGTTTGGCAAATTTTCTTAATTTAGCGAATACAAACATACTGCAATTGTTTGACGTTTACCAATGATTGTTGAATTCATTTTAAGGATAAAATGTGTACACTTGTTTGAATTCAGCGGTTATAATAAATTTATAAGAAATCTGTTATACACACTCTATAATGAACTTGATTTTGCACACATTTACCTATTTTATATTTCTTTCAGAATGTTATGTGCTTTCATCATGTAATGAAATAAGTAGTTACTGTATTTGCATATGTATAAGTGACAAGAATAATTATCGCAAGTTGACAGGCGAGCTAAAATCGATCAAATTGTGCGTTGCACAATGAGCTCATGGTTGTCAGTATCGTTTTTTGTTGGTGCATTTATTTGTTATTATTTTTTTTGTACAAGTTCACACTACAACGTGTTTATTTTCTGTATATCCCATGAATATGCGAAATAGTAATAGCAAACGTGATGGAGCTTATAAATATTATTTAATTGCAGCATTGTGTAAATTTCCTATTGAATGTTCTATCCGATCAGGATCCCGTGAGTCAATTAGTTATTCACTCGAAAAAAACAGCGTGCGTAACACGCGAACACAGAATCATAAACCCATTTTTTAAGTTATAGGGAATTTACATTTTATTAACACTCATTTTTATTGGCATTGTGCTTGCATTTATTAACAAGTTTGTATAATTGCACGTTATCGACTTATCCCTAAGATGTTTGTTTTTAATTTAAAAATGTTGTTCAACATCTTTCTGTTAGTTTAATATGAACAACAGGTCGCTTAATGCGTCGAAATTGTATTCACGTTATATTTCTTTATTCCCGTGGCATTAATAGTCTTTTTGCTACAGTAGTGACAAGTATTGTATAAAGTATTTATCCCACTTTTACAGCGATTTCGGTTACTTATAGCCCCGTTGATTAAATTTCTGCTATAATACACGGCACGAAATGACGTCATATTTTCGACAAAATGACGTCATATATCAAGCGAAAATAACAAGTTAAACTCATTTTGTTTAAATAAAAAGGTTTACTGAATAAAAAGTGGGATAAATAGAATAATAGGTAAGTGTTGATTATAGATCAGGTTTATCATGCTCGACACGAAAACGAAAAAGCACTCGCCAAGGCTCGTGCTTTTTGTTTTCTAAGCCTCGCAGGATAACCTGATCTATAATCAACACTAACCTATTATTCTCTATATAATGGGATCCGATAATCACGTTAACAATCATCTTGGGTATTTTGAACTTTAATAAGGGCGATATTTGAACGCCGATTGAATTATTTTAAGACAGTTCTTATTAATGAATGCTACGCATGATAATTATTAGCTATATCTTCTCTAAAATAATTTAGAGAAAACAATACTCACAAATAATATGTAACAATATCTATTGAAAAGTCAAAAAAGTAGACATATATAGTATTTGATTTTAAGAAAAGATACTTTTTAGAGTTTACTTGCCTGATTTCGCGACTCACCTATTCAAAAGGTTTGACGTTGTCTTGAAGATGTATTCATTTACTATACATTACACTCTTCGAAAAAAGGTCATGCTTGTTTGGTAGAGACGCTAATAAGAATATACCGAAATTCAATATCAGCATCCAAGCATCTGTTCCAAGCAACGAATACCACTAAATTATATTCACCGCTTAGGGCCTCTTTCATACAAACAAGAGTTATCCCCTCGAAGCGACCTAGTACACGTTGATCTCCCGTCGGCTGCCTGTAGGACTGATCTAGTTTTTGCCCGGGGTTTAAATAAGGGTCAGCTCCAGGGGGACAGACGGACAGCCTATATAGCGTATTATGCGGTTTATCCAAGGCGAGTGGGTGTGCACCTCTAAGGACCCCTTTCGGACAAACAAGAGTTATCCCCGGAAGCGACCTAGTACAAGCTGATCTCCCGTCGGCTGCTTGTCTGGCTGACCTAGTTTCGGTCCAGGGTTTTAATAAGGGTCGTCTTTAGGGGGAAGTACGAACAGCCTATCTAGTGTATTATGCGGTTAATCCAAGGCGAGTGGGTATGCACTTTTAATTGCCACTTTCGGACAAACAAGAGTCATCCCCCGGAAGCGACCTATCGCACGGTAAACTCCCGTCGGCAACCTGTCGGGCTGTTTGGATATGACAAGTAATCTTCATTATCCACCACCACAACCACCACAACCACCACCACCAACCCCACCACATCATCAGCATCATCATCATCAGCAGAAGCAGCAGCAGCAGCACATATTTTGAAGAACTGTTGAATCGCTTGAATGGATTTTTAATTACATATTTTACAGCTTGTTTTCATAAATTAATTTTCCACAATTTTGGTTTTCATTTTAGGTAGAAATTTTAGAAAAGACGTTAACAACATACTTGCTTTATCTGCTTTTCACTTTGTTATTGATATTTGATGCCCCTTGCATTCTTGGTTGTGAGCTTTTAGACATAACATGACTTTGTGTGTTAACCGGTTCGCCTTGCACTTGCAAAACATCTGTTAGATACTCGAACAGTTTTTGCTTATGACCATTCCCACTAAATTCGTGTTTTCATATAATACTTTGAGATTGACCCGGTAGCCAACTATGTTGGACTTGTTAAATTGTGTTTACCAGCAGACCTCCGTGAACCTTCAAACACGTTATAAGGGATACATATATTTTACATAATATTTGCTTAGACAAAATTCAAAATGACCGACTGACAGAAGTCTTGGATTTAGAAGTATTCAGTCACACTTCAAAATTGTTATGTTCACTATATTATATTACTTTATTATATGTTTGAATGTTTCTAAGATATCCGTACGAAGAACATTTAATTAACATTTAATTGACACTTGCTTTAACAATTCAACCACTACATGAGAGCTCTGAGTGTTCGCCCTAAAAAGGAAGATGTAAGTGACTGGTCTATTGATAATGTTAAGTCTTCAAGTGCAAGTAAGTGATGCCTAAGCACACACCGAAACTAAACAATACCATCATATGAGTATGTACTTGATGATGTGTTTCTTTTATGAAACCGCCTGTAATGTACAGGAGTGACTTTTGAAGATTGAAATTGTACACTTATTTGTATCATCATATTGTAATGCTTCTTATGCTCTCTGTAAGCGATAAATCCCTCTTCACCAATACAATTGTGTTCGACTTGCCTTTTGGTCCAAATTACTGTGGAATTTAGCTTGCTAAAATGTACAGTTTCGTTTTGAATGATAAGTATGCATTTAGGCTTAATACAAACGTTAACCCTTTTAAACTTGAAAAAAACTACACAGTTTACCAGTGTCATGCCATTAAAGAGTGTGTCCTAACGGAGTTCACAACTTGACATGATAACAACACTAATCCTAAGTAGATCTCAGTGGAAGTACCAATAGCGAGCACAGAATAATCTCGTTGCTGATAGCGAACAATAAACAATAGTCATGTTTTTGGTATCCCGACTTAGTGTTAGTTTCGATGCAAGCCCCGTCAACTTTCACCCATTTTTGACGGATACTTTAAATGTGGATATGTTAGTGAATCAGTTAAGAACTAATTTTTGTAAACGCCGTTTTGAAATAAGTAGCATTATAAGAACGCTCTGCGTTCGAGCGTATACTGTCGGATTATTGTTTGTCTACGACATACCTTTGTCCATGAGTAATGGATATAAACAGATCTTTGCTTTAGTATGAAGCCTGCTGAGATGTAGTGTACGAACCATATCTTTATGTCAGAGATCTCAGTGACAGACCAAAGAACGATTACTTAATCAAGACATACTAGGTAAAACTTTAAAGATACAAGAAATAAGTTTTGTTTTAAAACCTTTGAACTCGTTAAGCGTCTCTGCATTTGAAAGTCAGCAACGCTAAAAAAAATAATTAATAATTTAAAGCGAAGGCGTAACAACATCCCTATACAAATGCAAGGGAAACGGGTTGATATAGTATATACATTGGTACATAACTTATATGTGTTTATTATGACAGAGTAGGGCTGACTTAAATTTAACATATATGCAGAATCTCCAACCAACCATCTCCACTGATTATAACGCAATCGACATAAATGGTCATTACCGACCATCACCCACATTAAATCGTCGGCTCAAAGCTAGCGACTGGCAGCCGACGAGACCTCTGCGTGCAATAGGTCAATACCGAGGGATAATTCTTGTTTGTATGAAAGCTAAATGAGTTAAATGTGCTTTATATTTTATCATTTTAAATTAACTTGCTAAATGGGCGTAATAGGCTGAAAAGGCTAAACAGCCTAAATAGGTTGTATGTTTCCACCAATTCAATAAACTTGATACATAGTCTTAAGATTCTGAATTGCCTGCTTAATATGCTTAGTAAGCAGTGTATTTCAACTTATGTATTTAACATAGTACTGTACTGTATTTAGTTTGACCTTGCAGTCAATGATAACCAATGAAAGTGCAAGCACTGATTTCCAATGTGGTCCTTTTGTTTTTTTGCGGAAGAGTCAGCTAGAAGAATAGACAGTATTGAGATATAAGGAATCCGGGTGCAATACCCTAGCTCTTTGCGAATAGATCCCTTGGTTATTTTACGTGCTCAGTGTATAGCACCGATACACGCGAGAATTACCTGGGTTTCATACCAGTACATCTGAAGTAAACCAACTTAAACAAGAGGGCAGAAATGTCCCTTAATCCCTCGCCTGTTTAATTGACATGGCAAGCTTTCAAAAGAGCGTGATTGGAACACTCTCGTGGTATACGGCCACACTGTGATGTTACACACCTAATATCAAAGCTGTGGGATTAGTGTTTTTATAGATTTTAAAATGCATTATGCTATTTCAGAAAATTAAGTAAACTATTTCACCAACCATCACTCCTATTTATGTTTCGACTGAGGCAAGATATACACAAACTTAGTAGATGACCATAATATAATGTTAGGTTTCCAATATTGCACCTCTTCTCCTTTGACCACAGGAGAATGATTTCAACGATCATTGCAGAGAACTATTATCTGATGTCACATACAAAATATTACATTCTTCAGACTAAGGGGTTTGGATATTTTTTAAGTTTTAATTTGTGAAATACATTTAGTTCTGGTGATTAACATGTTGAGCGCACCGAAACGATTTAAAAAACGATAAAAGCGGGCCCTCTAATGATCATTCCTGTGAAGATTCATTACAATTTGTTCAGTGGTTCTGGTGGTGAATTAGTTAGAAGGAAACGTTTACGGACGCACTCACTGACAAATTAACGATAAACATCACAATATCCCTAAAGTTTACCATGAGTACAATGTGAACTAAAACTACAACATAACCACACAATATGCACTTGATGAAGATTATCGTTACTTTTGAATAAGTGGATTGTTTTTTTCAGAGCGAGTAGTATTTGGTCAAAACTTTTATAAGGGTGAAAGACAATTTAAAGGTTAAAGTTTTATATCTTTTGACTTCAATAGCTAAATGATATTCCTTGTTTATCCAGGACATGTATGCCATAAGGATTTAAAATGAAAATAACATGCAACTATGGCATTTTACACGACTTTCGACGTTTACTTTATCTAATGACTGAATATTTGACTAGTTGGTGATCGTCTCTGTTGATGGAAGACTATTTTGCTTATTCGATGATCCTTAAATATACATAATATGTATTGTTACACCCTCTATTTCATGTCAATCACTTCATGTAGATTGATTCATGTGTTTACATTTATTTTTGTTCATATTGTTTCATATAGATTTCAAGACATTTTTTTGCAAAACACAATTTCAAAATGTTTACAATTCGTAATTGAAGTTTTTTTTCAATTTATCTCTAAACAAATAAAGTGTCTAAACAACAGAATTTAAACCTATAGATGCAATTTGACATTACAACTGTGGTCATCAATATACAAAAACAATTGGGATTCTGGCCTTTTAATGCCGTATGACACAGCTTTGCTATGGACTGAAACAATATTGGAACTTATGTGTTGACCAAATTTAATAAACATTAGGCATGCAATGTGGTTCCTGACTCATGATCATGTTAAAGTTATCGGATCTGGTAAGGTAAGAGAATTGTTCATACTATTTTATCAAGAAATATTCTCACACTGGCTGCCATGTCTTAGAATCCTCAAAATTATTATAAAACTCTCGAAATATACTATTTGAAAAAAAGGTAAGATGTTTGATGACGATGAGGAAAACAACAAAAACCAGAAGTTTTCCAGGGTTCCCTCTAGATATCCCCTGCCAAATAAGCTGCCTAACAGAAAATGGTCAATGGACCATTTGTGGGTCAATTGCATTTATTTCAGTAACACATATGTACTATGTTATGATACAATTGTAACAAAACGTGAACGTTATTAATCGTTTAAAGTGTCTGTGTTTGTTCGCTAATAAAATTCACTTTAGTACCGATGACAATAACGTCATATTTTATTTTGTTAATCAATGAATCTGCCGATGTAATTCGCAAAATGTGTATGTTTTTTTTTATGGTTAGATGATGAAATTAATACGCATGGATGTATGACCGTTGTAGAAAGATGGACGGAGTAAAATACATATGGTCCTCATGAATTAACTTTAAAAATACAGACTGATCAAAATAAGATTGTGTTTGATTCGATATAATATAATTTATATCATAGTTTGTTTGAATAATCGACGTTCAGGAGCATTAATACGTGTTATAAATGTCTCATGCTTTGCAATCGTGATTTAATTCCTACGCATTTATATTCCTGACTTTGGATTATTCCGCAATAATAAATTAAATCAAATATATGTTATTATAACTTAACTATACTTGTAGCCATGTAACGGGAACTGCCCTCCCATTGCGGCCATGTTACTAAACGGATCGCAACCACCTTTAAAACCTGGCCGATCTATCACTAAAACAAATGTTCTAAGCAACTTTCATAATTGAGAGAAAACTTTGCTTTCTAGAGATCATACAATTTCACTATAGCCCTTTTAGGAAAACTGGTCCGCACCATAGCTGACATGTTTACCAACGGACCAGAACCATTTTCAAAATCAGCCGATATATCATTATAATAAATGTTATAAACAAAGTCCATGATGCTTTAGCAAAACTTTACCTGTTTTTAGCTTTAGCGTTCACAACCTGTAACTTTAATTTGTCATAGTGACCACGTAAACACAGCCGAGATATTATATGCTTTATTCAGAAACAAAGGCAATATGCCCATCATTCCACATATAACACATGACAAAAGAAATATGTAACCGGTTGATGGTGAGGCATGTTACGTCATGTTATATATATGCACATACATATGGTAAATTAAAGATACAACAACATGTAGTTTTGATGACAAACGATTGGAAGCAATGATAGAAAAAACTAGCCTTTATTTGTCTTAGACCAGAGTGATTGGGTTCTTTCGAAGACAAATGAAAATTCTAGCTTAATTTCGGGATATTATATATTTAAAAGTGTAAATTTAAATATGAACAGTATATTTCAAATATATTTCAAATATATATGTTATATGCTCCAAATAGGAAGATCGGAATTAACACAAATTATGAGTTAACACAAAAATGTATATTACATTTAGGTAACTTAATCAATGTTTTTTTTTAGGATGTGAATTGTATATTCCTTTCATGAAAGCCAAAAAATAAAGAAAAACTTACGTAAGCATGACATAGTTTTTGATTTCAGGTACATAGCAGGTACATATATCAATATTGGTTATTTACATATATATAAACATATCATATGACATTTGTATAAAATTACATCAGTTATTTACACACATGTATATATATATATATATATATATATATATATATATATANGGTTAACTAGGCGTGTTTCCGTTACACAATCGGTTTTAAGTGAAACACTGTTTCTGGAAAACATCGGATTAAACACACTCGTGGCAGCTACATGGATTTTATCATGGTAAGTCAACGTTGTACAGTTTTACAAGCGTGACAACCTAACCCGAAAGCAGAACTTTAGGTTGGGGCGCATGCAATTTGTATAGTTGACCAACTTTTAAGTTTGTATAGTCTGCTCACTTTAGTCAGGTAATCTAATTAAAGGAACTAGGTTACTACACGTGAGAGAACTATACGTTTATATTTATCAAGTCAATTTATCACGCCAACAGTTAGAGCACACATGTATATCAAGATTGTTATGTGAGAGACAAATACATTGTATTTGCGTTCAGAAATAAGTAAACTTTACAAATTATGCAAATTTGGTTAAGTCTTGTAATAAAAAAAAACGAATACTTGGGCAAATGTTCAATGCAAGTTTCATGCAAATTGGGTATCAAGAGTGTTTACAAAGTGAATGTTGACGACGCTCGACGTTTACCGCACGTTGCACGTCAAACGATGGACAAACGGTAATGGCACATGCTCATGTGAATTAAAAAGAGCAAAGGACCCAAATCATATGTCTGGGAAACACCACATTTAAATTTCCGTTCGTATACGACCTGTATTTTGTATTGTCTATATTTTGGATGATTCAATATTGCTAAAGAATATTATGGTCAATGGTTTAGGACTTAATTGTAAGCTATATCAAAGTTCCTCCATAAATCGAGCAATAATGTTTCAATAGATTTTCAAATAGCTTTTGCTTTAATCCAATCTTCAACTCATTTAAGTAGTGTGGTGAGATATTAAATGAGCATTAAATGTCAATGTAGCAAAAACAAATGCTCAATTTAAGTGCAATACCACATGACGCTTGTAAATACAATCCATGTATACCGTATATTACAATGTCGCTCTTTATCATCAAATGTTAAAACAAACGTAATGCATACAAATAATAGAACAATATGTTACATCTAGTTAAATACAGGCTTCGGTGTAAAGCGAACAAATACATAGTGCGTTTAAGTTTAAACACGGCACGAACGAAGTATACTATAAGAATGAAATACAAAATGTAGCAAAAACATGTTCAATTTAAGTCCAATACAACATAGCGCTTGTAAATACAATACATGTATAATGTATATAACAACGTCGGTCGTTATCATCAAATGTTCAGACAAACGTAATGCATTAAAAAAAATGAACACTATGTTATATATAGTTAAATAAAGGCTTCGGTATTGAGAGAGCAAAAACGAAGTTCGTTTTAGTTAAAACGCGGCGCATACGAAGTAGACTATAAGAATGACATATTCATATGGAACACAAATAGCAGAAAAGCAAAAAGATAAGTGCACTCGAATAATTTATCGTTAATGTTTTCGTTTAATACGTTTTTTTTATTGTTTGGTAAAGAAATTCTTCGTCGTTAGGAATATCGTACCATTTTGTATCAAACCAACGTTTCAAACAACAGAACTGTGCTATGGATTTTTATTTACTCTCCATGTATGTCCAAAGAGCAATTTGAGTTTGAAGTTTTTGATTTTCAGATTTACACATTTCCAGAATTCTTTTGAGTACAGTTGCGAATTGTCGCTGAAGCTCTCGTAACTTCCTTGAAAAATCAATCACTGGTAGTGTGTGAACACATGAGGAATTATATTTGTCAAACGGTTCATAGTACTTTGCAAAACTCTTATCGGATGCCAAAATAACGGAAGATTGCAAGTGTATCGTTTTTTTCAGCTCATATATATCCTTTTTAAATTTCTTGGCAACAAGATTCAAGGATTCTGTGCTGATTCCAAGTTGCTTTACGTAAAAACGTGCTTCATCAATTATAATTGTTAGTTCAGGCTTTTCATTGTTATGGAAATTGGCGAAAACCGCTCTTAAAGCGACATTCTTTGAAATTTCTGAAATACGCTTTTTTAAAACGTCAACCTTTTTATTTAGTATGTCTTCACTATGGCTGGCTAAACAAAGTACCATTGCATCTCGTTTCAAGTCAGAAACAGTTTCGATTAAAGTCATTTTCAGTTTATTGAAATCATATGTTTCAGGTCTGTGACTATTTATCAAAAAAACATTCGGTTCTTTTATTCCTCCGTTTCTAAGATTTTCAAGACTGTCCTCTTTTATCTTCTTAACTACCCTTGTGCGTTCTCCCGCATTTAAAGCTTTTCGCCTTTCTTGCTGTAAGTTCTCCAAGTCGTTGTCAATTTTTGTTCTGATAAAAAACAAGTTTGCGCTTGGTTTACATTCTTCTATGGTTGTTGCTAGCCACATGTCATTTTCCTTAAAACGAGAGCTCGAAACAAGGAGCAAAAAGTCGTAATCCTTAAAATCAACAGTTTGAAAATATTTATCACGCGTAAATTTTGGCGTTCCAACCCCTGGCAGGTCCCATACGTTCAGGTAGTTATATTCTGGGTGTGGATAACAAGTAACATGCGTTGTAGTTTCTGTACATCCAGTCTTTGCTGCGCCAGCATCGTCTGCCTTCAACCCCCTTAAAGAATTTATTAAAGTAGATTTTCCAGTTCCTGCCTCACCTGTAATGGCAATGTTTATAGTCGAATTTCTCCATTCACTATTTGATTCGTCTAGTTTCTTGATAAGTTCGTTGTAGCCGCTTTCGGTTAAAATTCTCTCATACTCAGTCATCTCTGCATCCGATATCTGGTAATTATTTGTATTCAAGTTTATTTGGTAGTAAAAACATTTGTAAACGCCGTAATATATCAATACTAGATTAGCGAGTTACATATAACTTGCTTATTTGTCCTATATCCAAATAAGTCATAGTTTAAAAAGAATAACATTAGGAAATCGAATAGTGATCCTCACCAATACTATTGTTTTCTTATATCTCAAACCCCAAAATACAACTGAAGAGAAAAGCAAGCTTCCATTTTTGTATTATAACAGCTGAACGTCACAGGTACTCAAATCCGGTATAATTAAAAGCCCATTCTTCAAAACCTAAACAATTGAAGATAACCTATCGAACGGACATTCTACCGACCTTAAAAGCACATTTAAACGTTCCACTAGCAACCTTTTTCTATTCATTTATGATAAAATTTCAATAAATCCCAAAGCGTGTGATGCCTTGGGAAGAAATCGAGTAGGTACGTTTGTATACGTTTTGTATCAAGCGACTAGTATCGTTTATAATTCGCAAATTGCAATCTCAAATATAAACATACATACATGCAACAATACGCTTTCAGTGAACTATAAGTAATTTTCTGTCATTTTAACTGATTCCTTTAATCTCCATTTAATTATAAATTGCTTTAATTAGTAAAACAGTCTGATTGGAGAGCGTTATCTCCCAACACCCAAGATCCGATAAGGGCCCAATGAATGCCTACTGCAAATCTTGAGTTTTAAGACAACTAGATTTATTTCAGTCAACAATATTGCTCCGTTCGAGAAGGAAGCGATAGTTTACTTGTTTAATATTGTAACAGGATCGACAATGTACCATTTCATGTAATACTTATTTATACAACTAAATATACGACTAAAAGGTTGTGACATTCTGCTTGACTCGTTCTAATCCTAATACATATCGCATTTTGGATGTGCTTTACGCAGCTCAGATACATGCCGTAACATTAAGGTGAGTGGAAAATTGACATCTGGTTAATTATTAATCAGTTGATAAAATGCACATGTAAAATCTTACCGGCAATTCTTCATACCAGTCACTTCCAAATTCTGCTGATCCAAGTTCAACTTCGACATTTGAACCAGTCAATTCTTTCTGTTCGTCTTCACCTGAAACGCGTTATTTGATAATGTATGTCTTTGGTATATGTTAAGCTCTAAAATACCCAAATTCAAACGGGATGCGAAACGTTTTTGTTTTTTCTAAAATACATAAACATATGTAAGCATAAACATACAATGAATTATTCATATACCTTCATAAAGCGACGTTGCTGCCAATTGTGAAGAAAGGTCTGCATTTGCAGATCCTTTAATTCTACCGTCGCAACATCCTGAAATCAGATTATACATTTTAGTCATGTTTTGTTTGCTCAACACTACCAGATAATGAACCTTCTGGTGCATTCGACTTGAACGCTTGTTCTCTTTCGTGCCCGGGAAAAACAAAAATAGCAATCATTAAATAGTGTTCTTTAGCTAACAAATGTATTTTGTTAGGCAACACTCTACAACGCTGGATAGTTTTCATCCATTCAAGTCGTCTTTTACCTCTCCGGTCAAAAGCATAGCTGTCACTTAAGATTGCACCAAATTCGTTGGACAAAGATATATTTCAAGGTGTGTTTTAACACATATATATATCAAATTGAATTATTTTTTGCTACTTGGAGGTCAGTTTTTTAGCATATGTTTTAACAAATGGACGATGTGCATACGTACACTTTGTTCCAGAAAAACATAGCTTCCATTGTAAACTAACAGAGGCATAAAAATCAAATACATTCACAGAATAACACAAAAAGCACGTACCATCTGATTGTTTTTCAATTTTTCTTCCGCATCCTTTGCAATATATCCACGTATCTTCTTGTTTAACGCCACAGTGTTCGCAAAACATCTTTCGGTTTGACCTTAAATACAATATAATGCGATGGTTGTGTATGTCTTAATAACACAATGAACAATATAATGTGCAATTGTTAAAAACATATTTGCCTAAATGCACTACGTCTTATTACCTTAAGTTACTTGTGCTAGAATATAAGAAAATGGCACTGTTGTGACAACTGCCAACGCGTACAAAGACTGTGGCCAATAAACCCAAACATATTCCTGTGCTATCGTTATTGAACTTTTCAACATTGTCATTTAAATATGTTTAATAATTTAAACTGCATTAACATTTCCTTAAAGAAGAAGAAGAAGAAGTGTGTTCAACAATGTTATGAATACGCTAATCGGAAATCAAAAACGGTGGGATGCGATTGTCCCACTTTGTATACCGAGTCATTACACTGTAGTTTAACTGACACAATATTATGAACTAAAATAACGAAGTTCTCAAGGACAGTAAACACACACACACACACACGTACAAATGCAAAAAATGAATTAACATGAATTGATTAATTAAACAAATAATAATTGCTTTAATGATTTTGACTGGAATTAAATATTTGTTGATCATTTTGTCTATATAGCTGATTATTACATAATTTCTATTAAGAATAACAGTATTATTTTATTATTATATTTGTTATTCCAAATGTTGACGAAATTCGTTGATAAATACTCGATAATAAATGAAGAATGTAAGTGTTGAGTTAGAAGTTCCTTAAGGTTAATTGCGTCTGATAACGATTCCATTTACTGTGATACTTTGCCGTATGTCTTTCAATTTTCGAAATGCTAGGGTCACAAAAATCGATTATTTTCAATGTTAAATTGCAGATTGGTTATGAAAAAGTTAGTTGACATGAAAAAGTATGTCTGAATGATATCTGATTGTACTGTTACACGGATCTTTAAGCCTGGAAAGATTATGACATAATAAAATTCAAAACTAAAATATATTATTTCTTTATAAGGAAACCACGCCCCACACAATACTCCGAAGCTTTGAATGTCAAATGCAGTAAACGCAAAGACATCGGACTACCCAAAATGCAGTAAACGCAGAGACATCTGACAACCCAAATGCAATAAACGCAGAAACATCTGACAACTCAAATGTAGTAAACGCAGAGACATCGGACTACCCAAATCCACTAAACGCACAGAGATATCTGACAATCCAAATGCAGTAAACACAGAGACAACTGACAACCCAAATGCAGTAAACGCAGAGACATCTGACTACCCAATGCAGTAAACGCAGAGACATCTGACTAACCAAATGAACTTAATGCAGAGACATCTGACTACCCTAATGCAGTAAACGCAGCGACATCTGACTACCAAATGCAGCAAACGCAGAAAGATCTGACTACCCAAATGAACTTAACACAGAGACATCTGACTATCCTAATGCAGTAAACGCAGCGACATCTGACTACCCAAATGTAGTTAACGCAGAGACATCTGACTACCCAAAACGCAGTAAACGCAGCGACATCTGACTACCCAAATGCAATTAACGCAGAGACATCTGACAACCCAAATGCAGTAAAAGCAGAGACATCTGACTACCCAATGCAGTAAACGCAGCGACATCTGACTACCCAAATGCAGTAAACGCAGCGACATCTGACTACCAAAATGCAGCAAACGCAGAGAGATCTGACTACCCAAATGCACTTGACGCAGAGACATATGACTTCCCAAATGCAGTAAACGCAGCGACATCTGACTACCCATATGCAGTAAACGCAGAGACATCTGACTACCCAAATGCAGTAAACGCAGCGACATCTGATTACCAAAATGCAGCAAACGCAGAGAGATCTGACAACCCAAATACAGTAAACGCAGAGACACCTGACAACCCAAATGCAGTAAAGGCAGAGACATCTAACTACCTAAATGCAGTAAACTACCCAGTGTATATGAAAGCAGCGTTGCTATTAGGAGCATAATTGCTTAAAATGACTCATTGTTTGCACACAACATATAGGCTATCCACTGTGTTAAGTGGTTTCAATTTACATAAATGCATAGGCAATTTACTGGGTACAAATTCTTCACACCTTATATAACGACCTCACCTTACTAATGATCAAATAACCAGGCATACGGCAGGCGGTCGGAAAGCTTCGTCTTGACAGCGGATAGAGTTATGTCGGTTTGAACACGTTCTCATGTTTCTTTATATTGACATTCTAAAATTGCGTTAGAGTTTTGTTTCTTTAAAGCGACTTGTTCACAAATGGAAACGAAATGAAAATGTTGCAACCTTCTGTCACAGATTCAGGAAATTAAAGATCACATTACATCGGGAAGCGAAATAACCCCAATTACGAACAGTCACACTTAACATACATTTCCGTTTATGAGTCATCATCATAAGAAATTGATACAATTATAAAGCGTAACAAACGGGGACCAATTGAATAATTTGTTTCCTGTTTTCTTTGTATTGTGTTACAATACAATGGATTGCGTACATGTTATATGGATTTGAAAAGGACATGATAGCGAAGTGGTTAAGGCGATAGCTATAAAATTTATATGTTAGTGGTTCGAGCCCAGATGGGGTAAACTTGTTTCCTGTTTTTTTCTTCCTTCAATTCTTTTTTCATACTGTAGCTCCGATGTTTACATTTATTAATTGAAAATAATTTCATGACGAACTTCTAAAAAAGTGAAGTCCCTTTAACTGACAATATCTTCATAATTTTGATTTGTTTTCTGTATAAGTAAATGAATCAAGAGGTCTGGCAATTCGCTTTTTGTTGCAGATGACGTCCAAAAAGTTAGAAAGTTTTAAAAGGGTCTTGTTCACAGACTTTGGAATGTTTTTAAGTTTGACATTACATGCTTTAAAGTCATACATGTTAACATCGGAACTAATAGCTCCAGTATAAATCAAGAAGACAAATTTAAAAAAAAAGAAAAAAAGTAATCCACGCCGGGACTCGAACCACTGAACCTTTGAGTAAAAGTCCAGCAATTCTCGTACTGTCACAAAATATAACGATAACAATAGAACTCTCCAAATTATTCAATCGTTTCGCGTTTGTAACGCTTTATAATTTTAAGTTTTTAAAATCGTCAAAAGACGCATATAATTGATATTTCAGAGCATGGAACATATTCAGTATTACCGTTTCCGCGCAAATATCATAACTTGAACGAAAGTTTGCAGATCTGAAACAATTTTTTTCATTTTTGTCAATTCACCAAAACGTCAACAAGTCCCTTTAATACATCCAATAGCTATAAAATAAAACAAATATCACAAACGGTAACAAAAACGTTAAGCAGTGGAGATGCGTGCTTTATGAAGGAACATAATTCGCAGCATAGCATTTCGACAATTATTTAGATATATAAGTACCTATGTAAACTATTCGAATCTAAAATAAGTAACTGATTAATTGATATTAATGATATACGTACGCGTTCTGTCAATACAAAGAAGTGAAACTTCAGAATCTGCAGCAGCATTGCATTTCCATCAAGGATGATTATTAAAATGTTCCCTTTTAAATTTTAAACACACTGCATTTACCGTTCTTCTGAACCATAAAACAAACAGAAACTTGCTTTATAACATACAATATGTCAACAGCGGTCCCACTAATCTGTGTTCACCCACTTGTGGCTTAAATGCATTGTGTCGCAAGGATTCGCTTCTCAACTCAACTGTGTGCGTATGCGCGTTGTATGATGGGAAATATGTTGTACTATTTTCATGTTAGGTTACATTCCACTTAATCATTGTATAGTCTATTCGAAAGTAGTGCCTATTTCCAACGAGTTCTTTTTCTCGACTGTCTTAAAACCCAAATGCCTTTTGTGAGTATTTCAACTTTTCGGAGATACCTGAAATTAATATACCATTTTAATACTATTAAATAGGTGAATGATAAAATTATGTTTTATGTTTAACATATATCAAGGCATATTTAAAAAAAAATGAACTTCATCTTTTTACCAATAAATACATATAGGTGTGTATATGTGTGCGTGTGGTGTGTGTGTACTTCAACTCATAAGAATAATTGAACTCGTACTAAATGTACAGTGTGTCATATGAAAAAAGCTTCGCGGTAATGCTCGTGTTCAACCAGCGTTCAAGAACACATTAACCGCTCGATGTGTTCCTTATCGGTGTTGAATAAAGTTAAATCGACTTGCATTCAGCGATTGTATTAATAAAACACAATATCAGACTCATCAGTCTAGACCTAGATTTTTAACCACACGTAATCCAGCTCTGCGGAGATATCAAAACGTTACACGAAGATTGGGCAATCTTGAGTGTTAACAAGCTTTTTCTTCAATTTGACTTAGTGATTTCCTTTTTACCCTTCGGGATTTAGATTTGAACTCAATCGAGATAGAATGAAGGAAAATGGTCTGACCTAGTTTCAACAAGATCGGGCGATAAATTTGACCTCGACAGTTGGCAGAAATATGCCATCATTCTAACAGGCATTTTTCTAAATATTTGGATAACACGAAAGGTTTCTAATTGCCATATTGAATTATAACTAAATATGTAAACCCAATCTGAGAAAATAATCACTACTAAGTGAATTTGTGATTTGAAGAAACCACCATTCTCAGCACATGTTGTTAACGCATTTGCAGCAGAGCAGCAGCATCATCATCAGCATTATCATCATAATCATTATCATCATCATCATCAGCAGCAGCAGAAGCATCATCAGCATCATCATCATCAGCATCATAATCATCATCATCATCATTGGAACCTTCGGCAACTGACACATTACATGGGCAATGAACATTGTTAAGTCAATACACGTGCTAAATAAGTTGAGCCGTCACGTGCACGTGACGACTCGTTTTTAATGATGTCCTCAATTTTAGCGATGTATCACTTTAGAAGCCTGAATGTTTATACAATTTTGATGAAACTTAGAATATCTATCTTGAATCAATTCTTGATAATGTATAGTCTGAATTAAAAAAAAAACAACCACTCTAGATGCACCATTTATTACTCGATCTTGATGAAGCTTGGTAAAACAAAAGTCTTGAGAATGTCTAGGCAGATATCGTATCTGTATAACCTGCTCCATAAAACTAGGGGTCATCCGGTCAAATCAGGCATGAATGTTTATCTTCTAGGTTGTGTTTGAATCTGGGTCATAATCACCCAAACCTAGGTTAACAGATCAAAACTTAGAAAACCTTGCTACCACTCTAGATTGAACCTTTAAGAATCAATCGCGACGAATCTTTGTCAGAATGTTTATCTTTCAAAAGCAATTGAAGACATTAAAAAATAATACAAATGAAACATTGAAGAGCTCAATCTGTTGCATCAAGAAATTACAGGCATACGGAATTTGAAAATGAAAGTCGCTTTCATTAGAGCTAAGGCAAAGTGGATTGATGAAGGCGAAAAACCCTCAAAATATTTGTGTAACTTAAAAGCACAATATGCATCTAGTAAACACATCCTTTTTTTTATTGAAAACGACAAAGGTAAACGGCTATTCGACAATCATGGTATTTTAAAAGAAGCTGCCCAATTTTACAAAACATTGTATAACAAATCTGTTTTTTTGTGACTCTTACAATATACATGATGACCTTAAAGGCATAAACACAACTAAATTAAACACTGAACAATCTCAATCATTAGAAGGCCTTCCAACACTTAAGGAAATATCAATTACTTTAAAAAATATGAAGCATGACAAAAGCCCAGGATCAGAATTTTTCAAAAGTTTTTTTTAAAAGATTCAGGCCACTTTATAGGGAGAAGCCTCAACTATGGTTTTACCTCTGGAACCATGTCGGTAACTCAAAAACAAGGTATAATCACATGTATACCTTAACATAATAAACCCAGACATTTTTTGAAAAACCTTAGGCCATTGACGCTTTTAAATGTAATTTACAAGCTTGTATCTGGGACTATTGCTAACAGATTTATCCTTGATAGTCTTATTTCTAAATTTCAGACAGGATTTATTAAAGGCAGATATATTGGTGAAATACCAGACTTTTATATGACATGATGAACTATACAGAAGATAACAATATCCCTGGACTATTGATGACCATTGAATTTGAAAAGTTCGTTGCCCTTGAGTTTGATTTTATAGACAAAAACATAAGATTATTTTATTTTTGGTGCAATTAATATATTTAAAGGACGTTATTTTCTCCGTAGTATTATCCCACAATTTTTAAGACGTTAGCACATCAAATTGATTAAAACAAAACACACAACAGTAATTCTTAAAATGAAAACCGTTTATTTATTACTCATTTCANTTTATATGACATAATGAAATATACAGAAGATAACAATATCCCTGGACTCTTGATGACCATTGATTTTGAAAAGTTCGTTGCCCTTGAGTTTGATTTTATAGAAAAAATGGATTACAGTTTTCCTATATAATAACTTGACGGCAATTCAAATCAATGGGTTTTTATCAGAATTTATTTCAATTGAAAGGGGTTGCCGACAAGGAGATCCAATAAGTTCTTATATTTTTATTCTTTGTGCTGAAATTTTGGCAATAAACATAAGAAACTGTAATGCAATTTAAGGTATAGTGATAGACAATATTGAATATAAAATTTCTCAGTTTGCGGAAGATACATCTCTCTTACTGGATGGCACCGATATTTTCCTCAAAGCTACCCTTGATCTTTTAAATAACTTTGCCTTATGTTCTGGATTAAAAATCAATTATGACAAAAAAATCTGATATGGATTGGCTCCAAAAAGTATAGCATACACTCAATAACAACTAAATATAAACTAGTCTGGGGCACAACAAACTTTAAAGTTTTAGGAATAGCATTAAAACTACTAATTTACACTAAGGACAATCAGTGCTTGAAAATTATTGCAATAGTTAAACTTGACAACATTCGATGTATTGTGGTTAATAAAACATGCTCATGACAATACTTCAACGTTTAAAGTCATGAATTGAATGTGTGATTATCACGGTACAAGAAAATATAAATATATAAGTGTTTATAAACAGTTCGATTTAGAGGACAGATTATATGTTAAAACAAAAAATCCCATACGTTTCTTTCACAAGGGATAAACGAAGTTTAACCTTCATTTGACAACTTAAGTAGACATCGAAATGTCGGTAATAATACTTAATTTCATTTGATGATGTTCACATTAATTAAGACTTAAATTGGTCATAATTTAAATAAATATTATATATGAAAGCTTCTGTGCGTAACTATTTCTACATTATGCATGTAATTGTTATCAAAATTTTACAGAATAATCATCTTCGGCGCATATTGTGAAGGTTTCGCGATTTCGTTAGTTTTACGGAATTATTTTGGCCCTTGTTCAAAATTACATAATGACAGGGTATTGTGATTTTTACCATACGAATGCAATCGCAAATTCGAACTGTATCCTTTTGACAACAATTTAACCGTAGCAGAGTATACACGGTCTTTGATCGCTTATTGTTTTAAGTTCGATTGTAAATCGTTAGTTATTGAGCACTTCTGTATTTGAAACTACTATCTTGAAACAGCGTACAACACGACGATATACACGAATGTAATGTTAGTAATACAATATGTATGCGGTGTTCATGCCAC
Organism: Dreissena rostriformis; assembly: GCA_007657795.1. NCBI lineage: Eukaryota > Metazoa > Mollusca > Bivalvia > Myida > Dreissenidae > Dreissena > Dreissena rostriformis. The sequence continues at coordinate 36,919 of VMBQ01006032.1, read as the reverse complement.
GCCGCACCATAGTAGAAAACGTCTTTACGACCCGCACTAGACATAATTAATATGAACAGAACATTTCTGAAAGTAGATTACAGTATAGATAAAAGTTACACATATTATGAAATTCGTTATTCCATAATAAAAACAAACAAATAATACTATTTTATTTAATTCTAAGCACTAAAATATTAAACAAATTATCAGCAAATTAATTCCTTATTATTTTTTCACTTGCCTTACGCGGGACTACTTTCTTCATATTTCAAATTTATTAGATATATAGTGTTTGCATGCCATATTTTTGTTCATCAACGTTAATCATTGTAAATCATCAAAAAGTAAAAGTAAAATAATAGTAGCAAATGTTCCCCGTTGACGTCCCTCCCCATGGGTGAGTTACTCTTAGCAGCCCGCAGCAGAGCTGACTAGCAAAGGATCTCTGTGGTGTCGTCTTCATTTGTCCCAAAAGGCAACACCGCGGGAATGATGATGATGATGATGATTTGCAACTATTTTTATGGTGGAATACCATTAACAAGTAAACACAAAATTGATCGGTGTCAGAGATTTAAAAAGCATGGATGATGACGGATAAAGAGGAAACAAGCAATTAACACAATCAATTTAAGTATTGATACTTCGATTAATTTACTCTTAGTTCGTACATTTACTTCACCCCGAACAGTCACCGAGTACCTGTGTAAAGCTATTATTCTTTGGTCGAAATCAAACCAATAATCATTACTCTAATTTCCTAGTAACATGATTAAATGAATCTTTGGTGTAGAGGAAAAAAGTTTTTTAATTCTATAATTAGTTCAAACTATTCCAAATAGTTAAGTATAAATAATGTATCTATGCAGACAGAAAAAGCAAAAAAAAAAAAAAGAAATAAAAAATAACGCGTAAAAACGTTGTAGTATAATGGATTTAACAACGGTTAATCTACCAATTGGTGGAAGTTTTCTCTATTTAATGGTATATTGTTACCACTTTTAATAAATTTAACGAACAGGTTTATATCAACGATCAGTTTGACATCGGTGTCAAATGATTCCTAACAATTAAAATTTAGTTGATCCTATGTTAATTCATATTTTGTGTGTATCGCTCGTGCGCTCTTGAAGTTTCGTCGAAATTTACTTTAAATCCACAATTGTATGCGCATTCTCTGATTTTGTTTAAAGCGGAATTTAAAGACTTTTCAGAACCATCCAACAATATGTTTCGTCTGCAAACTGAAATATATGTATTCTATGCCGCGATTACTTACACATTTTATATTTTTTATTATTAGGTCTTATTTGATTGCTTACACTTCTCATATAATAAAACTATGCGATTAAATCGGGATGCACTGTCTCCAGCCGCGACCTAAGTTATCAAGTCAAGTCAATTTTATTGGCAAATACATGTGTACATAGCCAAAAAAACATAAATGTACATGTAATGACGGTGTATAAAAAAGACATAAATAATATAATAAATGAAATGAAAAGTATGGTATATCGTGGTTATGAATTGATAACTAAAACGAAAATGCAGTAAACAATCAGTTAATAACTATGTTTTCCAACTCGTTGCTATTGAAGAATCGAATACTTGCAACATACAATGACTCATACAAGGACTGTATGCAGTAATACACCAAAAGAAAAATGACATTATTATAATTATAAAAAAACAAATTAGCACAATGCTAACCTATCCAACTGGCAGTTCAGACAATCGTTAAAAAATAGGTATATATGGTATATATGGTTTATTTCGATGAAACTAATCCCTACTAGCTCTTAAATCGAAGGCTAATCTGGTAAATTAAGCAAGGTTTATGATCGTCTTTCTATTAGAAGAGGATAGTTATTGTTTGAACTTTAACGTGGAAGGCCACCGAGGGAAATATTTAGGTAAATATGCTTTTCTCAGATCTCTATAAAATGGACAGATAAGCAGAAAATGATATTTGTTTCCAATAACTCCCATATTGCATCTAGTACATATTCTTTCATTTCAGGGGATATTTCTAACCTTCTTTAATTAAGAGTCGGTGCGCCGAACACCGTATTCTTGTTAAGCAAATTCTATCCATCTCATTTACTACAATGTCTAAATATTTCTCAATTTCAAGATTTGATTTAAAAATGCGATAACTGTCAATCTTAGGCAGACTATCGATGTCACTTAGCCATTTTTGTAAAAAAACGTCCTTGATACGCTGAAATATACAGTTTCCATCCATAATTGATAAATTATCCTTATGATACATATAAGTAAGTCCTAAATCTTGAAGCATTCTTTTAAGATTATTACTCAAGTTAGTCATATGCGTGTTTACATTGTCAAAATTTAGCAAAATCCTACTAAGAACGGAATCGGGATTCTGTCTTATTCTATACCAGAACTTTATAATACGCCTTTATCTAATTGAGTCTAGAGGGAAGCGACCAAGTTCTTCATAAACTGCCGCGGAAGTAGTTTGTGGCCTATCAGATAATAGCTGCTTAAGAAATTTAAGATGAACTTTCTCAATGTCGGGGCAGGGATAAAATCCCCACACCTCGGTACCGTAAGTCAATATTGGCAAAAACATTGTATCAAATGACGTAATTTTTCAACAATACTGAAAGAAATTTAAGAAAAAAAGATTATTAAGTGCAAACATTGCTCTAGATGCTTGTTTGGACAAATGTTCCCGAGCTTTAACACGATTACAGTTAGAAGACAATGTAACACCAAGGTAAGTAAACTTGTTTACAATTTCAAGCTTATAATCATTATATTTAATATCAATATTTTTCATTCTGTTGCTTCTATTAAAAACCATGACTACAGTTTTGCGGAAATAAAATCCGTGTAAAGAGAACACATGCCGAGTTTAATTTAAACTAATCGAGACCTAACGATTTAAGCTTGGTCCAATATTTAATAAGCCTCACGTTTTTTTTGCAAATGCAATCGAAGGACAAGGTACAGAAGCCCTTTTCAAACTTTCCAGCATTATTGAACTCGCATCTGTCTTCTTTTAGAATAAATCGTTATGACGTACATTGGGCGGTTCCTTCCTCCAATGTATCAACTTTCAACAAAACACATTTGATACCTCGATATAAACTTTTGTAAAAAATGTTTGATTGCAATTGACCCACAATCTAGGTTCAATACTCTATTAAGAATCGTAACATGTCTACAATTGTTAAATAACTGTCTCGATTTGGTAGATTTTGGTATACAAGTTATTATATCCTGCTTTTGAGTTATTGAAGGTGATGTACAAAGTGAATACTTCCCGTAAAAAAACAACACTTATTTTTCAAAAGACTTTCAAACTATTTTTTGTAAGACCGTTCGATCATAGCATTCTTCATATATTGTATGGTATTTGTTATACCTTCATAGTTTCACAAGCACTCGATTTCGAATGATTATGTTGAATTACTTTATATTGATATTTTGCAAATCATCTAGTATATGGGTTTCTTTCGGCTAAACTTGTTCAAATAGTTATTTAAGTGACGAAAATAGTTTGTATTTATTTTGCCTCTTAACTTAATTGATCATTGTTCAATTAATTGAGATGCGCACGTGTTTATTTGGTTGTAATTTCGGTTTTGATCTTGATGCTCAATTTCATTTAACATGTGTTGTTAGTTTGATGGTTTTTCTTTGTTTTTAAAACACGAATCAAATTCAGAGGAAGACCAGTTTCTTGTAAGATATCCTGATATATAATGGCACGAATATGTAACTGGTAATAATTCTTACATTTACAACATATATCAAGTGAGTGAATTATGCTGATAGAAAAGCATCGATATTGATAGCATATTTCTGTCCCTTATCCTTGTTAAGGACATATGAAAATGTTAACTGTTTGACAAAATGACATTTTTTAGAAAAGATGTAATACATTCAAAAAAGATAGTAAAGATTACATTTATTCAAGCAAAACAACACTCATGATTAGGAACATGTTTAAAATATATGTTCGTAAAGAGAAATCATGAATCGATATAGGAAACAATAATAAAGCGTTTGTTAAGTATTGATCAAAAACGTGTATCCCAAAGATAGTATGAATGGCGTGGTGGAAGCATAAACATTATTAGCTTTTGCTTCTAGTGGTCCCTGGTTCGAACCCAAAGTTGTTCCAACTGTGATATTTTCTTAAATGGAATACTTACCTCAATTTCGGAGGATAAAACGTCCAAATCTGAACGATGCAGATAGTAGTAGGGATTTTCTGTGATGAAATCGTCATCGAAAATACAGCCCTGTTTGTCGTACCTAAACCAGAGTGGCACGTCAGCCCCTTGAGAATATGAACAGAACAGAACAGAACAGACAGTTTATTAAGACTTATACAAATGTACATCGTCTAAATACACAAAATATTNCATATATATACTCATACCAAGTTTCAATGAAATCCGCCAAAGCACTTCCAAGATATGGCTCCGGACACAAAAGTGCCGGACGGACGGACGGAAGGACGGACGGACGGACAACGCCAAAACAATATCCCTCCGCCTTTGGCGGAATAATAAGACAGAAATTTATCATTTAGAACAAATTGTATAGCTAGCGAAACACACCTTTCTTGTAAGGACTATACCTTTATCATTATAACTGATGCAATATTAATATGAACTTAAATATTTTTCCCACATTGCAACAGGTGATAATTTTTAAAATGTGTAACAAGTATTTAATTGTATAATCACAATAAATAACAAGACTATTGCCAAGCAATGATGTCCCCTACCGGCTCCAACATTGTCAGAAAAAAAATCAGATTAAAAAAATAAATTGTTGCCATAGCAACCAAATGTTTTGACGTAGGAACAAAATGAAATGACGTGCCTAATGTCAATATTTGCCATCTATCCGTGTTTTAAGTTTCATGAAAAAATATGAAGAACTTTTAAAGTTATCGCAGGATATAGAAAAGTGTGACTGACTCACACACACACACACACACACACACAGAGCGCAAACCATAGGTCCCCTCCGTTGAAACCGGTAGGAGACAACAAGAAAAAAACATTTCATTCATCATCATAATGTATAACTTACGCAAAATAAAGGAGTCAGTTACCGTGATAATTCTTGTAAAGATTACATGTTTAAACAAGCTAAACTATACATGTACAAAATCATGACGTTTGATATGTATGACATTATTTTTATATCAAATACCTAAACGTCATAACTTGAACTAAATGTCAAATGTACTATGAAGTGTAATACATAAATTCTAATTTTGACAACGAGTTCTGTCAAAAGATCATTTGCGATACATTCAAGTAATAGAGTGCAACCCCGAATAATCACTATTGTTGAATGCTGTTGAGTTTACAATACCATTGGTACTGAAAGAAGTACATGTGCGTTCTTGTAGCAGTCATCTGATTTCCCACTTTTACACTGGCAGTAAATACAACAAGGTACACCAGCTTTCCTGCATACACAACGCTTTGTAGAACACTTTGTGCAGGAACACACCAACAAAAGATTCTTTGGAACAAACACTTTTGGGTTTGACTGTAGTAAAAGAGTATCTTTCTCTTCAAACCCAAAGTCTGTCGGATTTGCTGAGCCTTCAATAAGACCATGCATTTGCATGTAGCAAACATATATACATCTTAGTATGTGCAAACGTATGGCTGCACTTGTCGGTGGAAGTTCAGACAAGTCCATTGATTTACGCTGGTGATATAAAAGATATCTTAACTCATCCATTGTTGTACAAGGCGTGCCGGGCTTTGTTACTTTTCCCAAAGTCCTCTAAATACTGTTCCGGGCATACTTTCAACGCTGACAACTTTGTTCCCACCTTGCTCGTCATATCACATCCAGTTAAAATATGACCAGCTACTAAAACTTTACACACATCAGGCTTATTGTGTGCACTCTTGTGCAATGGGATATATCGAGTGATATTTCATATTCCTGCACGGATCACAAGTTTCTGCATTCCACGTAATTGAAGGATGCTGAAGGAGTGAAGTGCTAACATTACGACATATGTATCACCAGACATGATAACACATTGTTTTGATCCTTCGGCAGTTGCATTGACGGCATGGGTAATAATTTGCACATCGGCTTCATCCATTGAAAGATCCAGCTCAGGCAGGGGTTGAATGTTTTATTAACAACAGATACACATGGTGTTTCATGTTCTGGTTGATCTTTTCTGCTAAAAACAATGTGTATATTGTGTTGCCACAATTTATTGTGATTATACAATCAAATACTTGTTACAAATTTTACAAAATTATCACCTGTTGCAATGTGGAAAATATTTAAGTGCACATTAATATTGCATTAGTTATAATGGTAAAGGTATAGTGCTTACAAGAAAGGTGTGTTTCGCTAGCTATACAATTTGTTAAAAATGATAAATTTCTGTTTTATAACTAATTGTGATTGATATTTTTGTCTTTTTACTTATTGTGATAACATTGTAATAATTATACAGTCATATACATATATCTGTCCCCTGTTGCAATTTTAATATACATAGTTAATTATGTAAACATTACATTATTTATAAAGATAAAGGTATAGTCTAAAATAATGACGACCGACTGTTGGTGACTCAAGCTATATTTCTTCTTTGTATTGTGATTATTTAGAATGTTAAAAATATAATGCTAAATATCATATATTTGACTGACTCTTTTACAGATTTCCTCATGTTCGTCACATATTCAGTGCAAATTTGTAGTACATGCACATATGTTGATATGTAAATTTTACATTGACTATAGCTTGAAAGCAAGGTATTTGTATTGTATCTAGCTTGTGGTGAAAAGTGTTATGCGTGTACATGGATTTAGTCGAATTCGATAACAGCACAGTTATGTACACAAGCTATGGTTTGCGTTAATCATACCGTTCATAAATGAAGTATTTTATTCTTCCATAGTTTGTATATTGTTATTATAAGGTGAACATTATACAATCAGTATACAATCATTTATTTTTTTTAACTGTTACAGGTTTATACACGTTTGTTATAAATTATGCAATAACTTAATGTGATATCAATTAATAAACTCCATTGATTCTATGTAAATCTTATATGTGAAACCTAATTTATGATAAAAGTATGTCTCCTATATCAAAAACCAATGCAAAAGTCAACCGTAATTTAAATGCTATTCAAATTTCAATATATCCGTATACTAGTACAGTTTACCAAACATCATTAATCGTGTGTGTGTGATCTCATTTAAAATAGGTTTTGCGATAAAGTAATTTAATAGCATAAAATTAAAAAAAAAAAACGATTATTGGAAACTTTTAGCACTTAAACTGGAAATAGAAGTATTTCGAAACTGTTACCATGGCAACCAAACACAATAAATTACATAATTAGAAAAAGAAGAACTAGTGTCATCTAAAAATGTTTTAAGAAAGAATATAAAATCAAGCGTTATGTTCTGAGTTAAAATTGTTGTAACAAAGGTTAAAGATTGTAGTTTTTGCAATCATAATTGCCTTAACCTTATAATTACCCCACCCACCTTTAATTTGGAATAAATGTACAATGCTGTGTCCATTTTAGATGAAAATAGCATCAATGTCAAGCATATAAAACTACAAGCAACAGAATTGAAAGTTTGCACTCACTTTCAATTTAAATGCCTTTTTTCGCCTTTTTTTTATACTGTTTTTGTCATTTTTTTAATATTTGTCGAAAAATATGGCAGAAAGTCACATATTTTCCGAAAAACAAAAACATGTTTTCCATTGTTTTATCAAGAATCACAAGAAGCTACTTCAATTTCAGATATTTCAGACTGAAAAACAGATAATTGGATTTTTTATCATTTTTGGCGGCCATCTTGGACGCCATCTTGGATTACAAAAAACGTACCGCCCAAATTTATTTGACACTTCAGACATTAACCTAAAAAATAATATATAAAACAGCTTTCACTCTTTTTTGCATACGGGAGGTGCCCAGGGACTGTACTACTAGTAGCGTCGTCATCTAGCGTCGCGTTCCGCAATGTGAAATAATAATTTCCGCATGCACACTTATAATGCCGTAAACGTAAAATTGTCGCCGAACGACTGATACAAACACAATCGATATGTTTATAGAGACAAATCGCTAAGATATAAAGCGTCTTCATAATGAGAACACACTAAACGTTTGATAAAAAAAAACTCATTTTGACAATTCGTCATCGTCATGTATCTCGGGAGACGCATTCATCACGATCGCCACGAGAATAATTACCGCATCGCGTGACGGTATGATACAAACCAACAACTGGAATAGTTAAGTCCTGGTAAATCGTTTCCAATGTCTTAGGCTTGTCGACGCTGCTTCCGCTTGTAAGAACCGTATATTACAAATGAGATATGCAGTGCTATGTATTAACTGCAATAACCCCTGTCGTATACGATCGAGCATGCCACTGCACAAGAATAAGTACGTGAAAGCGACTGCGCGGTAAACGATTGAAATCTTTGGAATATTTAAATACACAACTTGCTTATACATGTTTTACAGACAAGACCATACTTCCGCGAATAAAATGAAAATGTCTCTGTCCATTTTTTTATAATTGACATTTTTGACCATATGCGCATAGTGACAATCTTACTTACTATATTGTATCAGCAAGACTATTTTATTACAATACACGATATTTTTACCTTCATGCTCGTGGTATCAGGCATATAATCTCATCATGGGTGAGTGTGGGTAGCTTACAGACCAAATATCGTCTCCTTAATGCTGGTTATACACGATACGTTTGTTCAGATTCCTGTCGATCGATCGCCGAGTCGAGAATAGCCATGCATCCACCCACCGTCGTCCGTAGACAAAGTTAGTAGGGTTTTATTGTACTTGTTACTTTATAATACATTCAATTACTCTGCGATCGTTCAATCACGGGATGACAATGTATTGAACATTAATTTCGGAATGCTGCATAAAGTCATAACGCAACATACCACTTGTGTTTTCTTTTGACAGTGATAACATAATATTGTATATGAACCGTGTTGATCCGGCATCTGTATGGTACTGGGGCTTAAGTTTCATGTTGTACGCATGGCTTCTATACTCGTTACTAATACATGGTCAGCGCTGTCATATACTCATGGACCAATTACGATCCCTGCGCACAACAAAAACTATGACTGTTTCCTTAAAATGTTATACAAACGTGTTACCGTCTGTTCTACCACTGAATCGTGTGCTATATTCGTGTTTTGGAGGAAGTTCTATATATTGCTTATGTAAACTGATATCCGTTTGGTCGCCATGGTAAAGGTAAACTGATCTCCGTTTGGTCGCCATGGTAAATGTTAACCTATTTTTCTCTTATTTTATCACTTAAAAAATCACATATTAAATTTCGTGAGTCCAATCTTTAACACATTAACATATCGTGTACAGGATTGGTAAGGAATTCGTCGTACGTCTTAATCAGTTGCTTGTATTGAATTAGTTATAAGATAAACGTCTATACATTATGCATGCTATTAGACACTCGTGTATTTAAACAAACATTCTATTATGCAAGAAATGAACAGATTAAAATTTTGTCATGAAAGGAGTTTATGAGGAAAACTAAGTGAGCAACGTTTTGATACTAGAACATAGAGAAACGTTCTGTCAGGCCGCATTTGTCAATTCAAAAGTAACGATCGCCGAGTCAACAACATTCCATTCCTTGTGAGAATTTCTATTTCCATGTTACATATGATAGTTCAATAACGATATGGCCGTATCTCAATGACAAATATTGAAGAATGTTATTGCTCGTATGTGCGTTATCGTTATGTAATGTTTTTCTATTATATGCGTAAACACAATCAAACGTCGTGTTTGATATTTATTGTAATATGAGGTCACTCATGTCTCTACAAAGTAAAAACAAATCGCATGCACTAGTGACTGAACGTTCCTATAAAATATTTGCGCTGTCAATCTAAGTTGGTAGTTTTGTTTCCCAAACTGGGTTTCGTGAGTCCACTCCCCACCACATTTACATATATTGTGCCAGAATTGGTCACTGAATCAGTAGGTAATTTTCAATATATATTTGTATACGAATATGCAACACTTTTGTTGAGGTGGTGCCTATCTCGGCTAAACTTGTCAGGGAAACGTTTTCGTAGGTGAGAAATAATAATAAATATGACACGTCACCCATCTCCTTTAACGCTAACGTCAGCTTCAAAGAACCAAATCCAAGTTCCTTAAATAATTGTTTGTTTTACATGTATTTGTGTTCTTTCACACCAACAATCATCAATATGTGTATTTAGACAATAACACACGGCTGAGCTGGGCCGGACGTCTATTATCGGCCCGCCTGCCGACATAACGACCCGAGGGCCTTTGGCCCGAGGGCCATTATGCGGCTAGGGCCGATTATGGACGGCCGGCCCAGCTCAGCCGTGTGTTATCGTTTATATTACATGTCATTATATTTGTTCATTCACTAAAAAAATATTACCGAACCAGCTTTCCGTACTTTTATTGTCATTCAACTGATTACGACATTTATGACGTATCTCGTGTGACGAAATTGATGTTACGAAACACACCGCTTAAAGCTAGACACTCTGGATGTTTAGCGACAACAATGCGAACGTTGTGGTTTATTTAGAATACTTACGAAGATCTTGGAGCTGTTGAAAGCTAGTTACCTAGCTTGTTATGCTCCCTCATGTAGACTTAAGTTTTCTGATACCGCTTCCGAGACTTAATAGACTTCTTTCAGAGAGAATCTTTCTGGATACCACAATTTATCAAGTTTACTTTTAAATATGTTAATGGAGTCACTCAGAACAATATCTTCTGGCAATTTGTTCCAGTCATTTATACACCGGTGTGGGAATAATTTAAACGGAGCGATTTATTGCACCGAACTTTAACAATCTGATATATATGACCCCTGGTGATGTTGTCGTTGAAATTTAAGAGTTTGTCAATGTCCACCTTTTCGTAACCATGTACGATTTTAAAGAGCTGAATAATGTCAACATGATTTCGTCTGTAATATACGGTTGGTAGGTTTAACCGTTTTAACCTTTCTTTATATGACAGGAGTCGTAAATCTGGAACTATTTTCGTGCTACGTCTCTGAATATTTTCTAAGACTTGTCGCATTTTCATTGATGTTGGGCTCCCTTTAAAGTCTTTCAAATCTGAAAGCCCCGATTTAACTTTAGTTTTTGAGCGAACATATCCCCAATAATCTTTAGGATTAGTTTTTAAAATTCCAAATTATTGTTTTTTCAAACTGTTTCTTGCTTTTTCTTGTAAGTTTAGTACACTGGTTCCTCAGTTTACAATATTTTTGAAAGTCATTTTGGTTTTTAGTATGAACATATGTATTCCATGCCTTATGCTTTCTGTTTATAGTTATTAAGTTTCCTTTATTGATCCACTTTCCCTTTGGACGCCCTTTCTTTTTGAGCGGAATATGCTTTGAAACCGAATTTTGAATTGTACAATTAAAATAGTCCCAGCTATAATGCACATTTGACTTCTCTAGACAGTCCCAATCGGTATTGAGCAACTCTTTGTTTTATTTCTGCATAGTCACCCTTATGAAAGTTATATTTAGATGTCTTACTTTCTGTTATAAAGGGGTTACAATTTAACACAATATAGAGTGAAATATGATAACTAGCACCAAGGCAATTTAAGTATTCTACTTTGTCAATAATTTTATGTTTGTCAATGAGAATCGAATCTTAAATATTGCTTCTTTGATTCAGTCTATATCGAGTTGGTTGATTTACCTCTTGTGACAGAAAATTATCTTTGACACATTCTAAAAAACTGAAATCGGAATGTTCTTCATTGTGAGTCGTTGTCCAATCTCCCCATGAGATATCCGGATAATAAAAATCCCCGATGATGAACGTATAATCATATTTCATATTCACAGCTGTTATAATAAGATCATTCAACTTGGTATTATTCGCAACGCCACTATTCGGGCTTCTATAAATTCCACCTATCAGTATTTTCTTATTATTTTTCAGTCTGATAATACACCAACACGATTCTTTGTAATTGTTTCCGATTAAAATTTTACATTCATCATATGACATAGTATCTTTAATGTAAACGCGAACGCCCCGACTTTTACATTCAACGGTACTAACGTTAAGATTGTAACCATCTATTTGCAGTTCAAAGGTACAAATGTCTGTAGATTTACACATTTTGGGAAAAACTTCCGTAATAATTATAACGTCTGGATTACCCAGAATTATTTCCAACGATAACTCGTAACGTTTATTTAAATCACTGTCAGAATTTGTATAGAAAATTGATAATTGATCATCGCATTTATTTTCTAAAATTGGACATGTATCATTGTCACTATACAAATATGTGCTTTCACTGTTGCTACTAGATGTATTATCATGTAAGTCAGAAATAAAGGAAACTCTACTTTCAATGGAACTATCTTGATTTAGTTGCATGTCAGAGACATTGTCAATGTTTGAGCTGTTACTAAATAATACAGTGGATTCACTGACAAAGGAGTGATCATCGTCGCCACTACTGTTACTATAAAATACCGTAGGCTCGCTAGATGAACCGACATCTTCCTCATTATTAGAGCTAGTTTCATAAGTAACACAATAATTTTTCAAAACGTTTGTATCATCATGATAATAAGTAACAGTACATGTATATAGAGTAAAGTCTTTTTGACTTTGAATAGAATTTAAACTAACAGGAACTGTAGAATTGTTCAAACTATGAACTGTAAACTTTGAACTATTTACATCGGAACAAAAGTCTTTTGCATTACAAGCGAAATCCAGCTGCCTGCGAGGGCCGTTGACCAGTGAAGAGTGGATGAGTGAGAGGTGCAGCTCTTTCTCCTCTCCTAGCCTCATGCTCTAACCACTTTTCATACCTATGTCTCTTACGAAGTGCTTCCGCTTCTATCTGCTTAAAAGTTACATCTAGCTGTCAAAATATAAACTGATATTCACCAGTTTTGCGTTTATTGATTTCCGTTTGCAAAGAATCAAGAACCTTCACTTTCTCATGTACATTGTTCAAAAATACCTTGATTGGTCTTGCTCTTGGTCTTTTATTAGCTTTCAGGGGGTTTACACAAACCACATAACATCTTTAAGTTCAAAAGTGTGTTCCTTACTTTCTTCAACACCAAAAAACATGATATTTGCCTTCTTTTCTTCTCGCCATTCTTACTCACGAAAATCTCATACACTGTTTTTTCAACATCACGCTTACTTTGACCTTTATTTAAGTTTACACTTTGTCTAGCTTTTTGTAGGGATTCAATTGATTCATGCATCTTTTTCTATTTTTCCTCAAGCTGACTTATACGTGTTACTAGTTTATTGAAGCCAGGCATGCTAATTCTACAGTGCGTGCACACCCACATGACACCATCACTCTTATTCTTAAGCAACTCTGAATATGTTTTCGCAGGGACCTCTGTACATTGGAGACAGTACTCATTCTCACAGAAATTGCATTGAATTGTCTTATCTAATTCACCAAATGGGACTTCACAGTCTTTACACATATTCTTTTCTGTGGGTTCAACGCCTAATACGTAAAATTGTGGAAACGGTTTGTTTACAAAATAATCTAACTCATTCACAAATACTGTTCTAATAATGTCAAAGGATATCTTAACAAACACCCTGCATAGTTATTTATGCTTATTTACCAACACTGTGTGCGATTTCTTTGGATTTTTATAGAGCATATTTTTAGTTTTGCTGTGTTGTTTACACCGGAAGCGGAATTTAATAGTAAAATATTTATTTTTAAAAGCATCGAACGAATCCCAAACGTATTTCGGATTGCGTGTTTGAAATGTATAATAGGAAACTTCAAGAGGAATACAATAAATCACTCCGAGCAGTCATTCGATTTCGTAAAACGTTTCAAAAAGTATAGTTTGAAATAAATTTAGAAAAAGGGGTGGAAAAAAAACAGAAAATGGATGTGCATATCGTTGTAATTTTATTAGTATAAGCACTGGATTAAAGTTGTCATTGAGGTAAGAGTGTCGTTTACTGAAGGTTGATGATGGATGACTCCTGTTAAACTTAAAGCTCAAATAGTGTCATCAATCTAATGAACAGTACAATTAAACTTTCAGTTGCAATCGATATTTTTTTCTTTTGTGTGCCACGTTTAATTATAATTTTTAATTATTTCGTTGATTTGTGGCTAAATTTTAGTAATCACCGTTGGAAAATACTGAATGTGGACGCCATTTTGTTCAGTTTACGTCGCGCGATCTGATTCGGATATAAAAAATCGGCCCGTCGGGCCAATATAATTTATATCAGCACGCTAGATGCGAATAACGACCCGCTGGTCTGGTTCTGGATTTTATTTGTCTGCATGATTTTGTCTTCACCAAGAATAACTCAAAGCATTTAAGAAGAGCGATTATTTAATGCACTCATCAGTCAACAAAGTATATAAACCACTTTAGCAGAGAACATAATCTAGGTTATCGTTTCAATTCCTCAAGTCATTTTACAAATACAACGGCAGTGTTAATCACCTTTAATCACCTTTAATCAACCGAGACTCCTAACGAGATTCTAATAAACACATGCATAGCTGGTGGCGTCTGTTTTGAGTAACAATTTGCAAACTTATCAATGTATAGTCATGTATTTTCATGTAAGAACTATGCACATTGCAAATAAATTTAAATAAAGTTTGTCAACATTCCAGACAGGCCAGTGGTTATAGTATTACACTTATCTAGTTTATAAACAGAGCTTTTACAAACTAGTCGTGTAAATACTCATCATTAGAACGAATTTTATAAAGGCTTTAGATAACAACTTTATTTATGTGTTACCATACTAATAACTGATTCAACACATCCATTTTGTACGTAACAATAGTGGAAAGAGCTATTATAGTATTGTCTAATACACTTACCGGCTAACCACTTGCATTTAATTCTTAACTTGAACAACTTAATTAAACATATTCGTTTTTTCACTTTAGGTTATCATTCATTGACCATTGAAAATGAGCATAAACATTCCAAATAGATATGACCTTCTTGAAAAGATTATTCTTCACAACGATTTTGCAGATGTCAACATCATGTAAATTCAATCAACATTTCATGACAAGAGTGATTGATATTATACATTTTTGTATAGCTAATAGTTTTTCTTCTCGCGTTCACATCATAGACTTGGTGCGTTGTTTTATGGGAAGGAATTATCAATGCAGGAACGACAGGTTGATCAATATTTGATTTCACGCCCATCTCCGCCGCAGTCGATCGAAAACTCAAGACCCGATTTTACATAATTAATATCTTGCAACTGCAAACAGTTAAGTACCAATGTTTTAAACATAAAATGAAGGTGCATGCAACATCGGTAGTGTCATAATGTTTTGTCTTTATGACATAATGGTGGCGAAACAAAACTTGTTATCATCGTACTAGTGACGTCAATGTAATCTACAAAGTCACCAATAAAGTAATTCGAGGAACATTTGATATGACACTGCTTATACATAAATAGAAAGCTATTAAATATAAGTGCATGCTGTATATTACAACATAATAACACAGCTACATGAATGCCAACATTGTTTTACCTTCTTGATGTCAATCGCGTACATAATTGTAGCTAAAACTACCTGCAACACCATCGAGCACTGAAGTAATGGGTAAATTGGTAAAGGAAACTGCGCTGAACGGTCAAACGCACGCCATCTAAGCGCCGATCAGATTTAAACAACGGTTTCTTTAAATCGTGAATTTCCCAGCTATTCATACGACTTTCAGGAGAGTTGTTAATGACAAATTTAATTGAAAAGGCTAGTGTGGGTTTCATGAAATAAAGCATAAATGAAGATTACCAATATATCTGAACGTTTTGATCTATGTAGTTATTTGTCTACTCGATTATGAATGCAGTCAATATTAATTTTGATGAACACGGCAAGGCCTATGTGTAAATGATGAATTAAATAAATGTGTAAGGAACGTTCGTAATGTGTTAGAAAAACCGTTTAGATCAGTTTGTTTTCCAGTAAATATACTTGGTTTTACCAATAACGGCTCTTATACATAAATTTGCTGTTTCTTAGTAGGTAAATATTAGTTGTGTTACTACCAGTAGATATGTTCCAAAGCAAAGAGGAAATAATAGACTTTGTTTATATCGTTTTGCCTTCAAGGAGCTCTTACGCGTACAGTTTTTGACGACCGTAATGCGCTTTCACGGCGGTCATAAATCTGAAGTGAGGACATTAGTATATTTTAATGTAACCAGGGTTGCACCTGGATATATTAACATGATTAATGCACTGTCAATGCATTCTGATGTAACGCATTATCAAGTATAAGATACGTTATTACTTGCGATTAATATCGTGCATACTTAGAATAAATATCGTTTTCACACTGTTTGAAGTACAGTATGAAATACATGTATCACCATACACTGGTGGCATGAAGCCCCAATGTATACAGTGGAAAATAGTACCAACACAACGTGTACCTTACAGATGAGGGTAAGGGATAATATATGAATATTAATTCGGTTGAAAGCACTTCAGGGACATACAGTCATTGTGTAACCTTTATTGAGATCTACATCTGTTTGTCATTGAAATCTGTTCAGTAATCTCCTGCTATTATAACATCATTGATCCGCCCATTATATAAATATGCAACTACCATGAGTACATTGATAAGAAGTATTTATTTAATGCTTTCCGGTGGTTTATAGAGGAATATCAGTAAATTTAAACTTATAATTTCAATGTTTCAAACAAAGAAAATTATCAGTAAAAAATTATCGATAATTTTCACTGTTTACTGTGAAATGACGTCATTATTTTGACGAAATGACGTCATTATCCCAACGACATTCTTTAGTTTAACTCTTTAACAATGTATATAAACTGTGAAAAAAACATGAAATAAAAAAAAGTGTTGGATTCGGTGGAATATCGATTTTAATTCACTCGTGATCATAGAAAATATATATTTTCACTCGTGGCTGCGCCACTCGTAAAAATATTAATTTCTATGATCACTCGTGAATTAAAATCGATAATTCACCGAATCCAACAAATATCCTCTAAATAAAATATACAAAGTGTGTCACACTAGAAGAATGCAATATGCATTCTACAAAAAATGCTTACAATTTGGCATACATTCATTTGCATTTGTAAAAAAAATGTTCAAACAACTTTTTTTAAGATCCTTTATAAGCTCATTTGATCATATTAAATATGATGAAACCTTATTGTTATATATTCTTCACTATAATGTTATACATACTTCTTAACAAAGTCGTGGCAAACACCAATGATATTGAATCTCAACTTATGTGGACTATTATCATAACCAGTGCACGAGTACATAAGCTGTTCTTTTGTAACAATAGTTGTGAAAGCGATAATAAACAAACATAAGCGAAACGCGATTTAACAAACCTCTGTTATTACAAAAGGTTGATCGTCTCATTGTAAATATTGAAATACGTCGCGTTAGATCAAATCTATCGATCTTATTTAAATAAAGATTCTTTTGTTTTCCCATTTTCATCCTCATGTATTACATGTCTACCTTTTTACACATTAAAACACAGCACATCGTTTATCAATCACAGATTCTGTTAAGACAGGTAAGGCCGGCGGATTATGTTTGATAAGCCCATGTAAGCCTCGCTATTGTGTATGCGATCATTTTTAAATTGCGAAATAACACACATAAATTGAATAAGCGCAAGTATGAAAACCGTCAGTTTAGATATAGAACTGTGCAAACGTACCGAATGTTACACGGGCTTAATATATCATACTTAATACTCCGTTACAATACTAATAATTTAGAAAAACATATATATTTAGTGCCTGGCACTAGTGCAAGAATCTATTAATGTTTTACGATATAACGAGCTAAACACATATGTAAACTGGCTGATGTAAAAAAAAATCCTAAAGTTTTTAATAATTATGCCACTCAATTGATATGGACAACATCGTAACGTTCCTGAAAATGTAGTTTTGCTATCTGCCTACTATATCAGTATATACAACGTGTGTCATCAATAAATTGATTGCTTTTGTATAACTGATACTATTTATTCTAATGATAAGACTGAATATCTGGTGAGTTGTTATATTAGAAGCAAGTATCAATGTAGGAACGAATGGGTGATCAATATGTTGTTTCACGCACAAGGTCTGCCGTAGTAAATCGTTAACTTGAGACAAGCTGATGCATATTTTATATTGAATAACTGCGAACACTACTGTTATATATTATTGGGAGTAAGATACATGTTTGTCAGATGTGTACACTATATTATTAACAAACACATTTAATATCATATTTGTGCAGTAATACCTTTGTGGATACGACTGTACTTAACATGTTTTGACGATGATCAAATAGCCGTTTTCTGTTTGCAAGTATACATGTAATTTTTTTCAGCGTGAATATTTTAGAGTTAAAGCTGCGGTTTAACTTCAGGTGCTTGTGTGCTTAACTGCTTCGTTTTTTATCTAAGTTAATGTAATGAGGCCATTGAGCTACTTTTACAAAAATACATCAACTCTGGGCTGTCATATGATGATATTTAAACTTATGCGTTTTCCTGTTTATATGGTAATATTCTTCAAGTATGTAACTGACCTACACCAAAGTTGACAACTTAAGTAAATATTGCGATCTTTTGAAACTTGCAGTTAATATCAGCAAAACTCAGATAATGGTATTTAGAAAAAGAGGACCGTTTATTCACAATAATATTGGATATTCAACGGCGAATATTTAAACAAAGTTGACTTCAATAATTAATACAGTAAGTTCCAATTTAAACATTACATTCTTCAAAAAAACTAATAGAAACATTATGATAATTTATGAAAATAGTTGTTCGAATATTTGTTGCTGGAATCCTCCAATTTTGTTACAATTTTACCATTAAAATTATTTAATTCACGGGATAAGTAAGACGAAATGTTTGAAGAGACAGTTTTGAAAAATATCTTGTCTAGATTATTTATAAATTTATCTTGTTTATCAAATTCGAAGTGTTTATTTTGATGAACAATTGCGGACATAAAAAAGCCATATTGACGTTCGTATTTCTTATTATAAATAAGTTTTTTATTTCATTCTTATAATAAATCCCAAAAACAACAACAATTTTCTAGAATAGCCTTCATTGACTTTGATTGAACATTATTATAGTTAAATGCATCGGCTATACCAGCTAAGTCATATCAATCTTGGTAAACACATGAATGATTGCCATGAAACACAATTGAACCGCGTACATTTAAGGGTAATACACACGATTTTCTAATAACATTGAAATGAGAATCAACATTCATATCAAAGTGACGTAAATGCAAATATTTTCTTACGCGTTCCATTTGCCCCGTTAACACCGCGTATGACTAGGAATCAAACCAGTTTTTTTAGAGTGGAAAATTAAAGTTAATGTGCGTTGTTAAGTTATTTCTTTTTGTGATTGTATGTTTGTCTTATAATGCTGCACTTACATTTAGTCATATTAACCCGGACACATTAAGTCTGTGTTGGGCAGTTGGTACACGCGCTTTTCATCTTTGCGACCCTTATTCAATGACCAAAATTAGTCTGACCCATTTTCAATATTGTTCAGCATATGTATAGAGGCAAAGTTTAGTTAAGTTAATGCTAATGTTACCTTAAACATAAGAATTTGATACGAATCTATGTCAACATTTATTTTTGAATTTTGATCGATGGTCACGTTGCGAAAACAGATGAATTTATTGGATTGAAGATGTATATATACGAAAATGACTAATGTGTATTTGCATCATCACGATTGCGTCAATTTATGGCGCATGTTGCACATTTAAACAAGATGTTGCCGGGAAACACCGCAAGGACAATCAACCATGTGAAATCATGTGAAACTCTTACGTACGCGAATGCTTAAGGCAACACAACTTGGGAGATCAAAAAAAAGTAATGGATATTTTATAGCTCAGGATATTTCTCCTCGTGATCACGCGGAATACTTTGTTTTATGGGAAGCCATTATCAATGTAGTAAATAATTCGTGATCAATATGTGGTTTCACGCACAAGCTCCGCCGTAGTAGATCGTCAACTTGAGACAGGCTGAAACATAATACAATATAGCTGCCCCGGAACTGCTAGATAATAGCAGAGGGTAGACATATAGCTGCCCTCGGAACTGCTAGATAATAGCGGAGGGTAGAGAATAGCTGCCCCCGAAACTGCTAGATAATAGCGGAGGGTAGACATATAGCTGCCCCCGGAACTGCTAGATAATAGCGGAGAGTAGACAAAGTGTCGTCATATCTTGTCTTGAAGTTTGTGTCGTGTAAACGATTTGTCATCGTAGTTATTTTGACACTAATACATTTCAAATTGCCAGTAATGAATTAACTCATATGTTCAACTCAAATTAAACACAGGTAAATAATACAAAATAAAATCGCGGTGCATGTATATGTCTTGTATTTTTTATTTCGTTTAATGGTGACAATCAATATTTTTACAAATTAAATCCATACTCTTTCATGTTTGAGTTTTTCTGTCAGGCTTATGCAAATTCAAATTTCTATAAGTATCCTTTGTTAACAGTCATAAAGATGAAATCATGTTAGATTGACATTAAATCTGTGTGATTACCTTAGTATCCATAGTAATGTTGTCCTGAACTACAAGATACACAAAACTGCGTTTAACTTTGAACTTGCTGGAAACAAGGCACGAAGAAAAGCAAACACTTTGAATGGCTTAGAACAGAACGTTGGTTTCCATTGTTTTTATTCCAATTTAGCTTTATACTATAAGACACATTTTCTATCTTATATGATTTTGATTATCATTTACAACCATACCAAATGTCGTTTTATCCAATCTTAACATGACAGTTTTAGTGTTCCATCATCGTGTTTACAGGACAAACTGTCCAAGACAAGACACAACAATTTAAGAGCAGCAGCATAATAAAGCATACCAATTAATATATGAGTACGTATGGGTGCATACTTACTACAAAGTTGTTCCATTATTATCAGAATTAAACCCAAACACAGCTAGTGCATCAACATATCTTACTTCGTGATCATGATACACGGCATAACATCGAGGCATTTGTCTAGTAACTCATACGACTCTATCATTTGGAGTAACGATAAAACATCAATATATCAAGTAGATATTAATTTTGCAATTTTCAATCGCCTTACCGGAAATAAGCGTGGTACTAAAATATTACTCCTGACATAAACCACTTTAGAGTCGGACGCCATGGGTCAACGGTTTAGTGGCAGTAAGGCATTTTGACAAAAGAGTGTTCATCAGCTCATCACAAAGTCTTATAAAGGCAAATATGCGATAACCGGTTTTTATTAAATCAAGAATTATAATTCGAATTACAATTCTTTAGAACATTTCAGCGAGAGACGGCTTCTGGTGTCTGATCAATGAAGTCGTGCGGTATGAAATAATAATAATATTTTGTATTATTCACATTATAATGATAATAATAATATCTTCATAATTATATTATATCAGTATGCATTCAAATGTATAGGCAACGATATTTTAATATCATGTAGATGTAATTTAAAAGAATGATACAACATCTTATTATAGAATATACGCTTACAAGGCGTCGATATATCCGAATATAACGGTGTCCTACCGCTATCATTGATATGGCCGAATGTTATTCAACATGGACCGATGCATTAGATTGTCGCACCGTTACATTACCTTTGCAGTCAATTAACACATATTAACACAAAATAATAGAGTTCATTAAATTAAGTTAACGTCTATCAGCTCAATATATGTCTGGTAGGTTAATGGATTAAATACGCTTTATAAAAGGCTTGTCGTGTTTATTCGTTAATCATATAACGAAACATTGAAAACAAATCATGTCGTTGGACATGTTTGTTAAAATGTATATTACCTATGGAATGTTGCTAGCTAACTAACAATGCCAAAGGGCTGTTGTAGTGTTCAACCTTATACGTTTATGCTCCAAAATCTCTCATTAGTCAGTTTAATTTATTTATGAACATTAAACCGAGGAAACTTTTTTTTAACGTTTAGCGTATTATATTGATCATTCTCTACTATCTATCAGTGTGTTACATGGATTATTTTTAAACTTCCATTCCACACAACTCAATACTTATACGAAGGATGATCCAACAGTCCAATGTATACAATCCAATCCTGATGTATGCAACAGATTTGAAAGTTTGGCTCTTACTTCAACCAAACGATTTACACTTATCAAAATTATGTTTGAAAAAACATTACACGAGAGAAATTGACATTAAACCTACCCGTTTGATGTCGAAGATTCATAACATGTTCGACCTACAACTGATCATGTACAGTCGTGTGTAAGTTTGATTTCAATGTTCTTTGTACTTAATGATGACAAAAATAAGTTGTATGCTTTTTTTAATGCAGTTCTTTAGCGGATTGTGATTTCTTTAACACAACACAACAACTTTTCGCCAATCTTTATTATTTACAATCAGTGTCTGGTAATGTTCGTCTTATTGCACATCTAGGTTTTGTTTTGTCCAGCAATTTAAGACACAAATTTTGAGGTACTTCGGTGAACCATTTACGAAACCAATAATTTAATTTCGTGGCCTATAACGGAACAGTCTGTCTACATTTTGTATACAAAATGATCCTCTACTATGATCAAAGAAACTCCATGTGTACTATATTATCCTATATATCCCCGATTAGCCTGTGACTATTTAGGATAACCATACAATAGTTGACTGTTAATTTCCTAGTTCTAAGTTCTTCATTATAGTTGATCCCTTAAACGCCTCTTTAGGTGTAAGACGTAGGACCCCGTTCTATTACAATATTTTGTATCTCAACATCACTGCAAATCTTGTATTAAAATATCTTAATACCAAGCAATCAATTAAAAAGTTGAATTGAAATTTGCCCAAATGTTCTAAAGACTTTATATAAAGCTTGTTATACATATGATTACCACTTTATTGTTAAACTTCACACGCACGTGATTTTGTCCACGTGAGTTTGTTTGCATTTCATTGGTAAAACTTAACAGTTATCCCATGCAAAAGCGGGATGTTCATCAACTATTGTTATCTCTTAATATATATCTGTTCGCACGGGCACTTAATCTTATGCTTGATAACAAACTTAACAGTTGCCCGCGTTTTTCACATGTAGAGCTGTAATATTACCAGTGAAATAACGTGTAATAATATATTTTATGTATCACACACAATCACACACAATGTATTGCCATGTTTGCTTTTAATTGCAAAAACATAGTATTAATTGACTTGCCTCAATCATTGTTATATTTATGCTGTTGCTTGTCCATAGATTTAAATTTCAAACACTGATTTAAGTACAATTGCCCGTGTTATGTACAGTTTACTTTTTCATATCTCATAACGCAGAGCGACGCTAGGTTTCATCTTGCACTAAGATTTATATACTCGTTACTAATAAAAAGTCTGCGCTGCCATATTCTTGTCGAACAATTACGATCCCTGGGCACCACATAAACATTGACTGCTGCCTTCAGATGTGATGTAAACTTGTTACAGCTATGCGTACATCTATAACTAAAGCGTGTGTTACTTTCGTGCACTGGGGAATGTTCAATGTATCTTTTATGTAAACTGATCTCTCTTTGATGCCATGGTAAATATCAGGACACCAAGACAAATGGAAGGTCGCCATTGTAAATGTGAGCATAATCCCTTATTAAATCACTAAAACAATCGCATATAAAATGTGCTCTACCTCTAAATCACTTGGTCGTAACAAGACTTCCGCCTATAAATCATGAATGTGTTTGAACAAACATTATATTATAGTAGAAAATAACAAATTAAACTATTGTCATTGAAGGAAAGCTCAAAGAGCAAGCCTTGATTCTAGAACAAGCGGAAACGTTCTGTCAGACCGCATTTGTCATTTCTTTTATAACGATCGCCTTGTCAACAATATTTCATTCCTTCTGAGAATTTCCATGTAAATGCTACATACGGTAGTTCAACGATATGACCGTGTCTCAATGACTTATGTTGAATACTGTAAGTGCAACAATGCTAATGCTTCTTCATAGTGGCTCCGAAGTAAGTGTCTTGTATTTCAGTTAGGATTGACAACTACACCAGAAACAGAATAAGGACATACTTTCTTGTAACCATCCGCTGGTATATTTTTCGAGGCAAGTTACCATTTGCCTATACAATTTAGGACAATACACAGTACACATTAAATGTTAACAAACAAAATGATAATACTGGCGTCATCGCATTGGAACGATCGTACCATTTTTATTGTCTTTTAAACCAGTTTCAGGAAACACGTATATGCGATCGTTTGTTAAATAGGACACTCTCTGGTTTCATTGTATAAAACCACGACTACCAAACACATTATTATGTAGTATATAATTGTATACTTTTTATTGGCATAATAATCAAAAACAAATGCTTATCTGGATGATTGTCTAAACACGTCGAAAATCAGACAGAAACGACCCCATTCTCAGTACAACATTTGGCAAAATGTATTAGCATATTCGTTTCCACATGAATTATAGTACAATAAACTAAATGTAATATGTCTTATTTAGCATAGTTATTTGTTTTAATTGCTAGTATCAACAAAAAGATATCAATTGATAATTAATGAAGCCTACATTCGAACTTGACACGGACATTATCGTTTTATTAAAGCCTGCCAGTTCAATACATACCATATAAAAATGGCGTCGAATACTATGATCGTAAGGCGGTCAGTTTATATTATATCGATTAGTTATTACACGGCTATACTGTGCCATGGGCCCGAACCGACACACCTTCCTCAGTATGAGTGAGATGGTATCAGCGTGTAAGTAATGCTTTTTAGAGCATTCACCTGCGATATAGTCTGTTGATCAATGACTTATCTAGAATATGCACCCATCCACCCACCTTCGACCGTAGACATTTAAATTGAAAGAGTTTCCATGTACATGTTCTACACAACTCCTCTTAGATCGAATAAGCACGTGATGACCATATCAAGATTAGATAATACATATCGACATGCCGCATTGCAATAAATATAGTGCGTGAATTAACGTCATCGGCATACAGTATTTCTTCAATCATATATTATATATATTATTTATAGTAATAAATACAAAATATTTCTTCAGCTTGATTTTTGTATAGTTCACACTGCAGTAATACTTCTGGTACTCGTGTTATTAACGTCTTCGTTGGTATTCCTTGTTAATCTAATGAAACCATTACGTTATTTTTAGAAAAATACATCAATTCTGGTCGTCCATATGATGACTTGATATTTAAACGTATTCTTTTTCTTGATATGGTAATATTCATCACGTCTGTAACTTACCTACATCAAATTTAATAACTTGAGTGTATATTGCAATCTTTGGGGACTTAAAGAAGTTCATATCAGCACAATTTAGGTTACGTTATTTAGTAGAAAAGAACATTTTTTTTTCACAATGAAAAGCGGATATTCAAAGGCGAGCATTTAGATATAGTTAACTTCAATTATTTGTGTACAGTATTTAGTACACGGATTCGTTTTCACTTAACTATGCATCCCTTGCTGAAAAAGGTCTTCAGACATTAAATGGTTAAATAAATAATCTTTAAAACAATTCTAGATATTAAACCCAGTATCGCATTCCAACGTTTTGATTCCTTCATGGAAGCGACCTTAAAATTACGGTTGCGAAATATGGCGGTTCGGCAAGACTATTGAATTACAACGTATCAGTCCTCC
>VMBQ01006032.1:0-10284 GCA_007657795.1 Dreissena rostriformis | reverse complement strand
TGTTATATAAAACAACATAACAACAAATAATTGTACACATTCATGCAATTATTTAATATAAATCTAGTTGTAATTTTTAATTAATTAATTTATAAACCTTTTTAATTAATGATCTCTTATTTAATAAACAATTTCTGCAGCGTATAGATTACACTTTAATCACAATCTTATTGATTAAGTTTTATCAAACTAGAAATTAAAACAAATCTATATAAATGTTATTAATAAATTTAATTAAATTGATGAACTAATATGATTTAATTATAATAATAACAACTATAATTACGCATTTATAAAACAATTTAACAATATAATTCGATTAAACTATTTACTAATACACTCTCACACTCTCACACACGTACAACCATACAAGTACAGAATCGATACCGCTATTTCCGGTCCAAAAAAAAATACACTGGTCACAAGTAGTGTCAAGTGTAACCCGCACAAATTATTACTACAACGTATGTACAACTATACGCAATCAATTATTGCGCAATTTCCTTTTCCGTTATCAAATAAATCGATTATTTAAAAGCGCTGAACACAAACCGAATGTATTCGCTTTTAAATAAATACCTCGATTTATTTTTCTTCGTCCCGTTCGAATACGCTAAAGCGACGCGATTATTTTACCTTGCAAGGATTAAACGCAAAACAGTATTTCTCAATGAAATTAGATGATCAGTCTAATTTCAGTAAGGAATAACTCGGTTTCCACGATTTCCTATTTATAAAATTACAATGAGTGAGCGTTGTTTCAAATGTTGAAAGTTTGAAACAACTAAAGACAAATTTGATTTTACATTGGTTGAAACTTTTTATAAGACAGTGGGCAGTAAATCTATTGATTGTATAGATCCCAAATTATGACCTTTAAACTATCACCTGAGCTATCTACGTGTCTACCTGTCTGCTGTGTGTACTACTTTTTGTACTTCTATTGTTATTGGAAACGGATTAGTGTTAGTGAAAACACAGTTTACACAAATGCAGGGGCGTATGTTAAACGGGACAACCTATGGTTAGTGCATTGATTTACAAAAAAAAATCTTTAACCTAGATTGGACAAAAATAATTGATATTTACATTAAGAAAAAACAAATATGATACAAACTAAACAATTTCTGAAAATAATATACTAAATAGTCAATAATAAAATGTACATCTCACCACACCGCCATGCGTCATGAGCAAGAATCACAAATGTCAGTGTTCATTCACAAAGTCACACACAGTTTTTACACTTCCAGCGACGAATGGTCCTTGGTCCTTATGTTGTGACGTAACGGTCTTGAAGAGGGCCCTTAGCATGCGTTAACGTTAACCCGGGTATTAAACGACGTCTTTTGTGGCCATCAAGTGTAGATCCTTGAACAAGGATTGTGTACACGGATTGTCCAAATTATATCATTTGATCGATCTCACTGAACGTTGGGCGCCATTGTTGCCGGCCTAGCTACGCGCAATTTGCGTACTTGGGGTTCGACGACAAACTATCGAATCAATCGATGTTTTCAAAGTTTTAATAGATCGATAAAGGTATCTGAAATAGGAACAATTAATACATGCCATTAGATATATAATCAAGATAATATATGTATGCATTCAAGTGGAATACACATTAATAATGACTAGCGTTGCATGGCGGCGTGAATATGACTCGCAATAAGTTATTTCAATAAATAACTAATAAACACAACCGTAACCGTCAGATGTCCTAAATAATAATACAAACAATTGACAGAGAACATAAATAAAAGATTTAGAGTAGTTACCTGCAGGAATCCAAAATATCCCACACAAATAACATAATATTGCAATTCAATAAATGCAATGGCTGTCTCAAACAACTTTCAACAGGCAACTGAATATCGGAGGGAAAGTGAATGATTGGTTGTTACATGCACGTGTTCAGAATAGGTTAGATTCAACTATATGTTAGCTATAAAACAACTAAGACTACAGTCTAGGTTTTATATCAGAGCTACCTAAAACTACCCGACACTAATAACAAATAACTAAATAAGAATTTACACCCTGTGACATATGCTATTTTTTTAATGCAGTTCTTTAGCGGATTGTGATTTCTTTAACACAACACAAAAACTTATCGCGAATCTTTATTATTTACAATCAGTGTATGGTAATGTTCGTCAGATTGCACGTATAGGTTTTGTTTTGACCAGCAATTTAAGACAAAAATTGTGAGGTACTTCGGTGAACCATTTATGAAACCAATAATTTCATTTCGTGGCCTATAACGGAACAGTCTGTCTACATTTTGTATAAAAAAAAGATCCTCTTCTATGATCAAAGAAACTCCATGTGTACTATATTATCCTATATATCCCCGATTAGCCTGTGACTATTAAGGATAACCATACAATAGTTGACTGTTAATTGCCTAGTTCTTAGTTCTTCATTATAGTTGATCCCTTAAACGCCTCTTTAGGTGAAAGACGTAGGACCCCGTTCTATTACAATATTTTGTATCTCAACATCACTGCATATCTTGTATTAAAATATCTTAATACCAAGCAATCAATTAAAAGGTTGAATTGAATTTTGCCCAAATGTTCTAAAGACTTTATATTAATCTTGTTATACATATGATTACCACTTTATTGTTAAACTTCACACGCAAGTGATTTTGTCCACGTGAGTTTGTTTGCATTTCATTGGTAAAACAGTTATCCTATGAAAAAGCGGGATGTTTATCAATTATTGTTATCTCTGAATATATATCTGTTCGCACGGGCACTTAATCTTATGCTTGATAACAAACTTAACAGTTGCTCACGTTTTTCACATGTAGAGCTGTAATATTACTAGTGAAATAACGTGTAATAATATATTTTATGTATCACACACAATCACACACAATTTATTGCCTTGTTTGCTTTTAATTGCAAAAAACATAGTATTAATTGACTTGCCGCAATCATTGATGTATTTATGCTGTTGCTTGTTCATAAATTTAAATTTCAAACACTGATATAAAGAA
Source organism: Dreissena rostriformis (assembly GCA_007657795.1). Taxonomy (NCBI): domain Eukaryota; kingdom Metazoa; phylum Mollusca; class Bivalvia; order Myida; family Dreissenidae; genus Dreissena; species Dreissena rostriformis. The sequence goes on along the minus strand of VMBQ01006032.1, from coordinate 7,277 downwards.
CAATCGCCCGTGTTATGTACAGTTTACTTTTTCATATCTCATAACGCAAAGCGAAGCTAGGTTTCATCTTGCACTAATGATTTATATACTCGTTACTAATAAATAGTCTGCGCTGCCATATTCTTGTCGAACAATTATGATCCCTGGGCACCACATAAACACTTACTGCTGCCTTCAGATGTGATGTAAACTTGTTACAGCCATGCGTACATCTATAACTAAAGCGTGTGTTACTTTCGTGCACTGAAGAATGTTCAATGTATCTTTTATGTAAACTGATCTCTCTTTGATGCCATGGTTAATATCAGGACACCAAGACAAATGTAAGGTCGCCATGGTAAATGTGAACATAATCTCTTATTAAATCACTAAAACAATCACATATAAAATGTTCTCTACCTCTAAATCACTTGATCGTATTAAATTAGTAACAAGACTTCCGCCTATAAATCATGAATGTGTTTGAACAAACATTATATTATAGTATAAAATAACAAATTAAACTATTGTCATTGAAGGAAAGCTCAAAGAGCAAGCCTTCATTCTAGAACAAGCGGAAACGTTCTGTCAGACCGCATTTGTCATTTCTTTTATAACGATCGCCTTGTCAACAATATTTCATTCCTTCTGAGAATTTCCATGTAAATGCTACATACGGTAGTTCAACGATATGACCGTGTCTCAATGACTTATGTTGAATACTGTAAGTGCAACAATGCTAATGCTTCTTCATAGTGGCTCCGAAGTAAGTGTCTTGTATTTCAGTTAGGATTGACAACTACACCAGAAACAGAATAAGGACATACTTTCTTGTAACCATCCGCTGGTATATTTTTCGAGGCAAGTTACCATTTGCCTATACAATTTAGGACAATACACAGTACACATTAAATGTTAACAAACAAAATGATAATACTGGCGTCATCGCATTGGAACGATCGTACCATTTTTATTGTCTTTTAAACCAGTTTCAGGAAACACGTATATGCGATCGTTTGTTAAATAGGACACTCTCTGGTTTCATTGTATAAAACCACGACTACCAAACACATTATTATGTAGTATATAATTGTATACTTTTTATTGGCATAATAATCAAAAACAAATGCTTATCTGGATGATTGTCTAAACACGTCGAAAATCAGACAGAAACGACCCCATTCTCAGTACAACATTTGGCAAAATGTATTAGCATATTCGTTTCCACATGAATTATAGTACAATAAACTAAATGTAATATGTCTTATTTAGCATAGTTATTTGTTTTAATTGCTAGTATCAACAAAAAGATATCAATTGATAATTAATGAAGCCTACATTCGAACTTGACACGGACATTATCGTTTTATTAAAGCCTGCCAGTTCAATACATACCATATAAAAATGGCGTCGAATACTATGATCGTAAGGCGGTCAGTTTATATTATATCGATTAGTTATTACACGGCTATACTGTGCCATGGGCCCGAACCGACACACCTTCCTCAGTATGAGTGAGATGGTATCAGCGTGTAAGTAATGCTTTTTAGAGCATTCACCTGCGATATAGTCTGTTGATCAATGACTTATCTAGAATATGCACCCATCCACCCACCTTCGACCGTAGACATTTAAATTGAAAGAGTTTCCATGTACATGTTCTACACAACTCCTCTTAGATCGAATAAGCACGTGATGACCATATCAAGATTAGATAATACATATCGACATGCCGCATTGCAATAAATATAGTGCGTGAATTAACGTCATCGGCATACAGTATTTCTTCAATCATATATTATATATATTATTTATAGTAATAAATACAAAATATTTCTTCAGCTAAATTTTTGAATAGTTCAAACTGCAGTAATATTTCTGGTACTCATGTGATTAACGTCTTCGTTGTTATTCCTTGTTAATATAATGAAACCATTACGTTATTTTTAGAAAAATACATCAATTCTGAACGTTCATATGATGACTTGATATTTAAACGTATTCTTTTTCTTGATATGGTAATATTTATCACGTCTGTAACTGACCTACATCAAATTTAATAACTTGAGTGTATATTGCAATCTTTGGGGACTTAAAGCGGATATTCAAAGGCGAGCATTTAGATATAGTTAACTTCAATTATTTGTGTACAGTATTTAGTACACGGATTCGTTTTCACTTAACTATGCATCCCTTGCTGAAAAAGGTCTTCAGACATTAAATGGTTAAATAAATAATCTTTAAAACAATTCTAGATATTAAACCCAGTATCGCATTCCAACGTTTTGATTCCTTCATGGAAGCGACCTTAAAATTACGGTTGCGAAATATTGCGGATCGACAAGACTATTGAATGACAACGTATCAGTCCTCCGTTGTATAAAATCATCTAACAGCAGCATTGGAGTATATGGAGAGCTAGGAAGGTATCCACTGTACATAAACAGATACGTACGTATAATAATACGTTCTGGTATAAACGCATACAATCAAATAACACAACAATATCAATATAGTATGTTGTATGAAAGTTTTATTAGTATGAAACATTGTAAAGACAACTGAGCTATAAATGTGAAGAAACTGTTGGATAACTAAGGATTGTCATACGTATGGAACAATCCCTCTTCTATCAATCTCCATACCTTCCATGTTGTTTTATGTCTACGGTAGTTCATGTTTTTAAACAATCTTGGTTCAATGCAATTAATAACTGCAGCTCATTAAATACCTAAAACGTATTGAAAAGCACGTTTAATGTGAACCTTATCTTAATTTGTTTGCCAAACAAATTGCGATTAGTCTTTTAGAATAACAATTATAGTCTTACAAATAAGCTTTTGAAAAAGGTAGACATAACACTATAGAAAGATCGTACCAAATGTATTGCTAGAGATATGGAAGACGAGTACCATTTTTTATGATATGCCCAGCCTGCAATTCGCGAAAAGAATTTTATAAAGCGTTTTATTGTAAACGATCAACTGTATTTAAATATAGTAAATTAATGAGTTATTCAAACAGAAATTAAGTAAAAAACCTGAGCTGGTTTACATGTAGAGCTTAAACGTACGTGCTAATTAAAACATACCTTATTCTCAAAAACTCATTTACGCATGTTGATAAGTCCTGGATATAGTTGTTTGAATATTTACTACTTAAATCCTTTAATGTTTGATAAAATTTAACCATTTAATTCCTTTTTCCATAATCTGCATATGTAAGTCGAGCAAAACTCTATAAAAATATAGTTGCATGTTTTGTCACTTTTGAAAAATACATATACATATATTAAAGTATGTTTGTTAACCTGAACGTGATCAACATATTAAACTGGGCTAGAAGAACATGTTTTCACGTTGACATTATAATATAATGATAAATGTTTAAACTAATTACTTATGACAAAAAACTGTTAAGTTTACGACTGCCTGTCTGTTAATTCTAGTGTTTTTTCAAGAAAAGTAGCATACGATCGTAAAGATGTGCATAACAACTCATTTTGATTTATACAGAAGATAAGATATAGTCTGAAATACGATTTTGATTTGTAGTCAGTTCAATATACACTTTGACCTCAACCCAATTGCTACAAAAGGTATTATAACTGATCCTGGTAGGGTAGAAGGCACTTTATAACATATCAAAAGTTTACCGAAAATTGACTTCCGGAAAGAAGTTTTTTTCAATTTAGCCGCCAAGATGGCCGCCAAAACCCTTTTCGGATAATAACTTTGTAAGAATCCACTAAAATTTGATGATATTGGTGTCTATAGACAGGTTTTAGGGGGCGAAGAACACATTAACATCATCGGACATAGTGTTAGTGTATTACATTTCACAGAAATCAAACATTGCGTCGAAAATGGCCACCAACACAATCCGACGGACAACACGTCCATAACTTTTGAGTGAAACGAAATGATTGTTATGTCAAACACCATAGTTTTGGAGATTAGAAACATTTTGATTGAATTTTTAATATCACTAAGAAGTTGAATAATCATGAAATCCAATTTATTAAATTCAGCTTTCCACTATCACCTGATATACAATAACCTTTGTCCATAGCATTTTTCTCAGAGCGGTAAATTGTCGGTGTTGTCCTCCTAACCCTCAGTACCGACCTCTTAAGAATTGTTAAAATTATGACAGTTTTCAGTTTGGCAACGGCCACTTACAGCAGTACAGAGTCCAAAGCGTCTGCAGCTGCATCGAGAGGATTTACATTGTACAAAACAGTTAACATGGATGATTTTCAATAGTTCTTCCGATGCAGCATTGTTTAGGATCATGATTGGACTGGTCGTTGTCCTGTTTCCATCTCCATTCTGTCGGTTTCATATTATGTGCCATCCCCATCCATACAATGATTTGCTAATATACGTGTTTTCTATGGAGTACCGTTGCATATGATGTTGCTGTTGCTATGACTGGATCGTTCCACTTTTGCTTTAACAATATCAGCGTCTGCATCCCCTGGAGACAGAACGACATTATATCCCTTTTTAGTCAGAGCTGTGATGAACAGAGCAATCATGCCTGCCTTGTTTTGTTTCACGAGACAAAGCGTCCTTCTTTTTTTCATGCGCATTTTTTTTTTTTGGTAAAACTCACAAAAGGGTTCACATTTTTTCCTCGTCTCTGGTGTGTGTTTTCTTTGAAAAAAGGACCGTCTTCGTAACCATCGAACCCCAATGTCTCCGTAATGCATCACAGTGAACTCTGCATAAGACTCGGCTATTGCCTTATATGTGTCGCCATTTTGGTAAACAATTGAGCAAAGAGCCACCATCAAGCATGTAACGATCTGTTTCAGATAAACAGTTCATTAAGGCTCGCGTGATGCGTCTGCAGCATGATCTTTTATTGTCTGAGCGAGTTGAGGCTTGTCTGCGTTAAAAAGTAAGTTCTTGGCTTTAAAGAGGGCATATAGGATGGGGGCTCCGTTCATACGAAAATATGTATTCAAGGGAAGATCTCCATATTTTTACACTAACAGGAAACGTTGGAACAGAAGGGAAGAATCAATAGCACGATCATGAGCAATCTTAATAGCGGAGTTATTTCCAGGTGTTTGGGCTATGTCTTTTTTCCTGAATTTATAAGCAAAAGCCGACTTTTCCTTGACATATTTTATGATTTTGTTACAAACCGTCTCAAATGCATGAAATTTCACATCTGACCTAGCAACTGTCCCATTGAACATGTTTCTGAGAGTCGGATTATCTGTGTAGGGTGAGCAAGCTGCAATCTTTGTCTGCATTTTTTCGAGCTCATAAACATCTCTTTTGATGCGTGCCTCATTTGAGTCTTTGTGCTGTGGACTTGTAGTAAAGGTCAGATCGGTGAAATCCTGCAACGCACTGTTGTACTCGGATGTTAAAGGTGCCGATAGGGTCTAAAGTTTTTTTTAATTTTATCTGTCATCCCAATGCAACGAGTCAGACCACCTGTGCTTTTTAGAGACCTCATCAAAGTTTGCTTAATGAAAAATCACTGCTTAACTCAGCCTAGCACTGATTGCTCCTACGAACAACGTGAAAAGCATTAACGAACTTTCTATAAACGTCTTGGTGCGTTTGCTCTAGGTTGATCATTTGCTGCAGATTATAATAAGCAGATAATTGAAGTGCCCAGCTGCAACAAAGACGGAGATACAATCAGACACTGCCTGCAAATGCATCAGCAAACACCCAGTACTTTCCGCATTGATCAACGTCATTGTCATGCTAACCGTACGCTGATCATTCAGCCATAATTTGGTTGTCTTTGAGATCTGGGCAAATTCATGTTTATTCTTCTCTGTAGCCGTCTCGAGTTTGATCAAAAATCAGAACATGTAACATCGGCTAGCGTCGTCCCGCCCTTAAGAAGGGACGAGTACAATTCCTCTGCTTGATCCAGCAGCATCTTAATATAGGGATTTTAATTGGCCATTTCGGCTTTAAAGTGGCTGTGTAGAAAATGGACCGACAAAGCCGTCTTGACAGCTTTCCCTGTCATACTGTGCACAATATCATTTTCCTCGTATACAGTGTCCAGTATGTGTTTGAGATCGGCATCTTCCATGATGGATTCTATGGCCCCCAGAAAGTTCATACGTGTATGAAAACACACGTACATCAAAACAATTATTTTCAGGCAACTACTTTGTTGCGCATTAATGATGATTTCGGCAGCCGTCAAATACAAGGGTTGGAAAAAGATCAGAATTGTGGGAAGGTTGTGCTTCATTAGCAAGGTTAAAAACAAAGTCTTATGTTGACAGAATGCACGATTCGTCCCCTGAGTACATTTTGATCATATGCAAGAATTTGCGTCTGCTATTTTCAATGCAAATCAAATGGTGTACTTATCATCAAGGGAGGTAACTTTTCAAAACGTTTTTTATAAGGCACATAATAAGTCTCAAACAGGACACGTATGCTTAGACACAAATAGAGCGATGCAGTAAGAATCCAACAATGCTTGAACAATATGGGCTGTCTCAAAAAACGATTGTGTAACAGTGAAACATGTGGTTTAAGAAGTTTACTTCAAAATGCTTTCTCAATAAGACTAATGAGCCTCCCCAGTCGACTAAAACTTGACTGAAGGTCTAGACACATGTTTAGTCAAATTACACTGAAACGTTTGTCGCTTGGTAGTGCGATTTTGAAAAACATATTGGACTTACCTTACAATGGCTCACTTTTTCAATGATCACGTTCGAGTCAGTAGTTATGCACTTGTGGTCTTTGTGTTTGCGTCCATTTGGACGCCATGTTGATTTTTTTGCGTAATAGACAAACACATTTTTTAATTATCGAATCGTTTTCATTGCCCCCTTTGGTATATACACCAAACTTATCAAATGTGAGTGGATACTTACAAAATGATTACTATAAGTAGGATTTTGCGGCCATCTTGGTGGCCATCTTGAAAAAAATTGTTTGCGGAGATTCGATTTAGGTTAACTTGTGATATGTTATTAAGGACCTCCAGCCCTACCAGGACCAGTTAAAATACTTTTTGTATTAATGTTTTGGGAGTTGATAGTTTTCTTTTATTATATTGACGCTACTATTGGAAGTTTTGAGAACCAACAGTCATGACGCCAGTTCCGAAAGTTCGAGCGGACTTATGTTGTAAATGTAGACATGCATGCTGCACGGATATTGTGCGTTTTTTCATTCATTCATTTATTTCATATTTTATAAATTTGTAAAACATGGTACATAAAGCATATATAACACATAAAATAAGTTGTATCTGCTTATGGCATAAAAAATAGCAAACCTATAATTTAAAATAGC
>VMBQ01006031.1:39758-56414 GCA_007657795.1 Dreissena rostriformis | reverse complement strand
ATAATTCCGTCAAAATGCCAGTCAGAGTTACCTTACTTTTCCTGCACAGTCCCCTTACGATAGTTAGTAAGTGTTGCAAGTATGAAAGCAATAGCTTTGATACTTTAGGAAAAAAGTGGACCTAAACACAAAACTTAACCAAAATTTAAATTTTCTAAGTATAAAAAGGGCCCATAATTCTATCAAAATGCCAGTCAGAGTTACATAACTTTGCCTGCACAGTCCCCTTACGAAAGTTAGTAAGTGTTGCAAGTATGAAAGCAATGGCTTTGATACTTTAGGAAAAAAGTGGACCTAAACACAAAACTTAACCAAAATTTTCAATTTTCTAAGTATAAAAAGGGCACATAATTCTGTCAAAATGCCAGTCAGAGTTACATAACTTTGCCTGCACAGTCCCCTTACGATAGTTAGTAAGTGTTGCAAGTATGAAAGCAATAGCTTTGATACTTTAGGAAAAAAGTGGACCTAAACACAAAACTTAACCAAAATTTTCAATTTTCTAAGTATAAAAAGGGCACATAATTCTGTCAAAATGCCAGTCAGAGTTACATAACTTTTCCTGCACAGTCCCCTTACGATAGTTAGTAAGTGTTGCAAGTATGAAAGCAATAGCTTTGATACTTTAGGAAAAAAGTGGACCTAAACACAAAACTTAACCAAAATTTTCAATTTTCTAAGTATAAAAAGGGCACATAATTCTGTCAAAATGCAAGCCAGAATTATCTTACTTTGCCTGCCCAGTCCCCTCATGATAGTAAGTAAGTGTACCAAGTTTGAATGCAATAGCATTGATACTTTATGAGAAAAGTGTACCTAAACGCAAAACTTAACCGGACGCCGACGCCAACGCCGACGCCGACGCCGACGCCAAGGTGATGACAATAGCTCATAATTTGTTTTCAAAAAAGATGAGCTAAAAAAGCTGTTTATTAAAACACCAAATTGAGCTTAATGGTCAAACGCATCTCAACAATTGAGAAACAAGAGATGTGTTTGTAAGAAACACACTGCCTCCTAATGCGCCGCTTTGATTATTTTTTTACCTTTGACCTTGAAGGATGTGACCTTAACCTTCCACCACTCAAAATTTGCAGCTCCATGAGATAAACATGCATGCCAAGTATGAAGATGCTGTCATCAATAATGCAAAAGTTATGACAAAACTTTACCCTAGGTTTAAATTTTAAGACAGACAGACAGACACACACAATGACGGACAGACATACAGACAGACAGGCAAAAAACAATATACCCCCTTTTTTTAAAAAGGGAGCATAAACACTCAAGTTGAGTAAGATTATTGATTATCATGATAATAAACTCAGGGTTAAGTGGGTACTAGAGAAACGTTGTAATATCGTTACTAATTGACAGTCATAAGGTAGTCCTACCCGAGTTGTGGGACTGACTAAGGCCTCCAAAGGTAGGCACATCACTAGCCTGTGCTAGAGCTCCAAACGTTGGGCTCCCCACCTGGCTAAACCTGAGGTGTGACAACATTTATAGCACATAAGCTTACCAAATACTCCCCTGGGTCCGTATTCAAGAATAGACGTAAAACTTATAGAATATCAGCGTTGCTTATTAACATATTGGTCTAAATAAAGAATGGTATACATGTTATTAGACGTGGACAGTGGTAAATGCAAAGATAGCACTTGGTGTATACAGGTCCACACAAAACGGCAAGAATAACCGGCATACTCAATTACTTTGATGTTTTATTGTTCGCAAACTCAACATAAAAAGCTTATCATTTAAATATTCATAAACAAGACCATCATTTAATTAGTGAATAATGTTTCCTTTTTTGAAATATATTAACAAGGATTTTTGGTGTGTAGAAAACCATGTTAGTTATGGATATCAATTATTAAGCAACTCAATTCTGTCCGCCATGCTCATAAGAACCGCGTTCTGGGTAAACCGGGTTAAATGCATTTGCATAAAGTTTCTTCCCAGATTAGCATGTGCAGTCCGCGCAGGCTAATCAGGGACAACACTTTCCGTATACACTGGATTTTCGTTTAGAATAGACTGACTTCAAACTTTAAAGTCCATAAAAGCGGAAAGTGTCTTCCCGAACAGGCTTATCTGTGACGACACAACCCAAATTCAGTAAGCCCAATTTTCCCAGCACGAGGCTCCTAATTGCAATAATCACTGGCACAAAACAAGGTCATGTTACCCTGCAAACCCGCTACCCGTGCTGACACCAGATGTCCCACCACCTAATATTCCACCTGCAGAAGGCGCGTTACCTAACACCGGCTCGGAACCAAATCCAGTCTGAGTGCCAGCTGTAACGTAACGATAATTGGGGCATCATTGTATAAATAAAACAATTAAATTTCAGAAAATTACTAATACATCTTTGATCATATCGGCCATAATTATATAAATAGAATACTGGAATTTTAGAAATAAGTAATAAATGTTAAATTGTAATGAATATAATGTTATAAATAAAATATTAGAATTTTGGTTAAACTATTTCTTAAAACATAACGAAAATATGTATAAATTAAAATGAACCTAGTTTATTGCGTTTCAAATCAAGAACGTGACTTACGTGTCAAACAAACATTCTCCTAAAGGCATATAATAAAAGATGTCAAAATTTGAAATTACCGTCTCCCTTGCCTCATGTTTATTACTCCAAATTAAATGTCAAAACATCCTGTCAGCCAGGTTGAAACGGATAACGAAATAAAGGCTATTTCCGACCACGTGATTTAATCAGTAAATTAGCGAATCAGCCAACGAATAATGAGCACCTGCAAGGGCGGAGTTATATTTACCAACCAAAAATCACCTAGCTGGCAATATTCACTAGAGTAGTAAGTCAGTACACGCTAGACCACTGTACAGATAGGTCACAATTTCTTGTTGTCGCGGGGGAGGGCCGTTTATGGTTTGCTATAATCTTGCATTTAACGAAGATTTGAATACGTTGTGTTACAATTAAATAAGCAAAACTAAATCGCAATGAAAACTTTATTGGACTCATGTACGTTATTGTGTATCCCAACGACTATGTTACGCACCGCCTCCAAATGCTGGTGGAGTGGCAAACCTTGGTGCGGACCCGAAAGCGGGAGTTCCACCAAATGCAGGACTTGATCCGAATGCTGGGGCGCTTCCAAACCCACCTGGTAAACAAATGTAAAGAATGAATCTATTTCAAATTTCATGCACAATTCTTAGGCTGTCATGATTTGAAAAATTTAACTTTATTTTAATTAAAGATATTACTTGAGTATTACTTATATTTAACTTAGGACCTTTTTCAATGCTCCTCCAAGAATCATGGTCATTGGCCAGTATTTTGAAATGAATTCAAGACAAGTTTAAAGCTCTAGCCACGATTTCTTAAATATGCATTACTCTGTTTGAGCAAGGCACGCTTTAGCGGACTTTTTTCATTTTGCAATGAAGCGTGCCGAAATTTAATTTATCGTCATTGTTAAAATATAAGAAATATTGATATTAATTTATATGTGAAATAAACACTATTAAAACTTTATTTGCGCCCAGAACTTATTACAAGCAAATTCGTTGAATTGATATCCCCCACCAATTTCAAAATTTTGAAACAGACGAACGGAATGACGGACAACACCAATTATATATCCCTTCGACTTTGGCCGGTGATAAAAAAAAGCATTAGTAAATTTTTTTAGACATCTGGGCCTGGTAATCAAAAAACCATCCTACCTGATGCAGGTTGCTGGGTACTGACAGCCCCAAATCCCGTGGCAGCGACCCCCGCCCCACCCGCGCTAAACGTCCCAAAGCCACCAGTGGCCCCACCCACAGAGAAGGGGCCTCCGGAGTTTCCAAAAGCTGTGGAGCCTGCGCTGCTGCCAAACAGGCCCGTGCCTGGAGAAATATATGGGAATGTTTATTGTAGAATGGGAAATAAATGGGAATTTGTTTTGTATAATGGGAAATAAATTGAAAGTTTGAATGAGAAATATAGGTGGGAATGTGTATTGGGGAATGGGAAATACACAAAGGAATGTAAAGTGAAATAAATGGGAATGTGTTTAAAGAATCGGAAAATATAGATATGAATATGCATTGGAGAATCGGAATTACAAATGGCAATATGTGAAATGCGTGCTGGATAATGGGTATTTAAAACTATAAATCTTTATCTTCAATTATACTATTTTACAGTTGATGCACACAAAAATAATGGAAACACTACACAACAACCTAGACCAAGACCCGATAGCAACCTACCAGGTGAACTAGTAGCACCACCGAATGTAGTAGAGCCAAACACGTTGGTGCCCGCCTTATCTGCGCTGGGTTTACCCCCAAGTCCACTGAACATCCCCCCGCCTCCGCTGCTGTCTCCTGACTGGCCGAACACAGACCCAGCGCTGGTGAACAGTAAGCACAGGGGACATTACTGGTACACGTTGGGCGAATAGACTGTAATCTGAATTTTATTTTATCAATGGTGATAAGGCATATACCTGTTAAGAACTAGATTTGTCATATCTTTATTTAAAGTGATATTAGACGCATCTAACAGTTTATGCTATGGTTATATGTGTCTATCGCAACCGTTGCTTATTTTTGGTGTTTTCACTTCATATACACTTATATATGTTAATGCAGCATCAACATACTAAAACAATATCACTGAAAGAGAAAAATAATGCATTTGAATATCAACCGAACTTTCGTTTTGACAACTGACAAAAGTAATAATTCGATGTACGATGTGAATCTAAATTTAGTTTTAGTGCAGATTCGTTCATACGACACAAAGCCACAATTTTGTTTTATGGATCATTTTAATTTCCTGCAACGATATCTATCATACGACACACGAACACTAACTCCGATCCTAATAAAAAGACAGTAGTTCCTTTCGGCTTAGAGAACTGTGACAGTCATGTTAAATATCGAATATAATATATATTTTTTTATAACAAATGGTAGCAAGATGAGTTGCAGATAATTGGTCAGTCTTTTGACCTGTTAATTCTTTTCAGCTCAATTCAACAGTGAAAAATGCGTCTAATATCACTTAAATCCAGTGATCCATATATCTGTCAAGAACTAGTTTTTTCCAATTATTATTTAATCCAGTGATAAGAGACAAATCTGTTGAGAACTAGCTTTGTCCAATTATTATGTTATCCAGTGATTCAACATATATCTGTAAAGAACTAGTTTTATCCGATTATTATTTTATCCTGTAATAAGACATATATTTGTTAAGAACCAGTTTTATCCAAAATGAGACAAGCACACCCATTCCCCACTGCGTTGTCAGCTTGTCACAAAATTATAACATTTTATCACATGCTTTACCTTGTATTCAATGCAATATAACTATGACGATTTTGGTTATCTTAAGCATGTGTAATATAGTTGTTCAGCGTTTTCATGAACTACTTTTTGTTTGACTTACCAATAATGTTCTGTTATTGTTCTGAAATGACATTGCAACGTCATGTGAAGTTATGCAATGTGAACGAACTTTCATTTTTATCATGCCGTTCACATATTTTGTCCAATGTTAAATGTTTGTTGTGTATGATATCCGTAGCCCAATTTTGCACTCAATATGAATCTTACCTATATTACAAGCTATCAAAGTACAAAATGCAATTATGTCAACGAAGAAAGTCACAACGAACAAATACAACAAGCATTTATCAGTGTTTTAGTATTACCTGGATTGTCCGAATGTTGCTGCTTGTCCAAAAGAAGGAGCAGCTGTGAACGTCACAAAGCCAATTCCCGAACCACTGGAAGATGAGGATCCAAACAAAGCAGATCCACTGCCTGACTGCTGCCTAAGCAACCCTCCTGTGCTTGTAGAACCTGGTTTTCCAAAAGGTCCACCTGAACTTGTAGTTGCGGGCTGCCCAAACAGTCCTCCAGAACTTGGAGTTGAGGGCTGCCCAAACAGTCCACCAGAATTTGCAGTAGCGGGCTGACCAAAAAGAACACAAGCACTTGTAGTAGCGGGCTGATCAAACAGACCACCAGAACTTGCAGTAGCCGGATGACCAAAAAGACCAACAGAACTTGTAGTTGTGGTCTGACCAAAAAGTCCTCCAGAAGTTGTTGTAGCAGGGGGTTGTCCAACAAGTCCTCCAGAAGTTGTTGTAGCAGGGGGTTGTCCAAAAAGTCCTCCAGAAGTTGTTGTAGCAGGGGGTTGACCAAAATGTCCTCCAGAAGTTGTTGTAGCAGGGGGTTGACCAAAAAGTCCACCAGAAGTTGTTGAAGCTGGGGGTTGTCCAAAAAGTCCACCATAAGTTGTTGTAGCAGGGGGTTGACCAAAATGTCCTCCAGAAGTTGTTGTAGCATGGGGTTGACCAAAAAGTCCCCCAGAAGTTGTTGTAGAAGGGGGTTGTCCAAACATTCCACCAGAACTTGTAGTTGCGGGTTGACCACAGCGTCCACCAGAATTTGTGGAGGTGGGCTGACCAAAGAGTCCACCAGAAGTTGTTGAAGCAGTAGGTTGACCAAAAGGTGCACCAGTTATCGAAGCGGGCTGACCAAAAAGTGCACCAGAACTTGCAGCTGAACCTGAAAAACAACATTAAAACCTCTTTTTAAAAATTAGTTTCCATGATATTTTGTGAAGACATTGTTCAAAGTTACGCTCAAACAGAGTGATCTNACTGAGAAGAACATACTGGAAATACTGGCTTAACTGAGAAGAACATACTGGAAATACTGGCTTAACTGAGAAGAACATACTGGAAATACTGGCTTAAGTGAGAAGAACATACTGGAAATACGGGCTTAACTGAGAAGAACATACTGGAAATACTGGCTTAACTGACAAGAACATACTGGAAATACTGGCTTTACTGAGAAGAACATACTTGAAATAGTGACTTAACTGAGAAGAAAATACTGGAATACTGGCTTAACTGAGAAGAACATTCTGGAAATACTGGCTTTACTGTGAAGAACACACTGAAAAAACTGGCTTAACTGAGAAGAACATACTGAAAATACTGGCTTAAATGAGAAGAAAATACTGAAAATACTGGCTTAACTGTGAAATACATACTGTAAATACTGGCTAAAGTGAGAAGAACATACTGGAAATACTGGCTTAACTGAGAACACATACTGGAAATACTGGCTTAACTGAGAAGAACATACTGGAAATACTGGCTTAACCGAGAAGCACCGACTGGAAATACTCACCTAACTGAGAAGAACATAGTGGAAATACTGGCTTAACTGAGAAGAACATACTGGAAATACTGGCTGAACCGAGAAGAACATACTGGAAATACTGGCTTAACTGAGAAGAACATACTGTAAATACTTGCTAAAAGTGAGAAGAACATACTGGAAATACTGGCTTAACGGAGAACACATACTGGAAATACTGGCTTAACTGAGAAGAACATACTAGAAATACTGGCTTAACTGAGAAGAACATACTGGAAATACTGGCTTAACTGAGAGGAACATACTGGAAATACTGGCTTAACAGAGAAGAACATACTGGAAATACTGGCTTAACCGATAAGAACATACTGGAAATGCTGGCTTAACTGAGAAGAATATACTTAAAATACTGGCTTAAGTGAGAAGAACATATCGAAAATACTGGCTTAACTGAGAATAACATACCGGAAAAACTGTCTAAACGTAGAAGAGCATATTGTAAATACTGGCTAAAGTGAGAAGAACATACTGGAAATTGTGGCTCATAACTAAGAAGAACGTACTGGAATTACTAGCTTAACTGAGAAAAAAAACGTTGTGAAAATACTGGTTTAAATGAGAAGAACATATTTGAAATACTAGCTTAACTGAAAAAAACGTACTGGAAATACATGCTTTACTGAGAAGAACATACTGGAAATACTGGCTTAACAGAGAACATACTGTAAAAACTTGCTTTACTGTGAAGAACATACTGAAAATACTGGCTAACTGAGACGAAATATACTGAAAATACTGGCTAAATTGAGCTGAAAATACTGACTATACATGAAATGAAATTCAGTACAGATGAGACGCAATCATTTTATTGAGAATAATTGCTGCTTATATTACTATTTTTCTCATTTTTTTCTAAAAAAAAATGATAGACTAAGTAAAATTTTCAAAACGTCAGCTTTCTTACATTAGAAAAATTTCCATCCAAATTCTTTGTTTTAATATAAACGTGCACTGACTTTGTCATACAAGAATCCTATCAAAAGTTAAGACAGAGTGTAATAAACATATAAATAGATGGTTTTTGTCCACATAAAACACATTTCACACAGTTTGACTTGAAAAATAAAATAGGAAAAAACTTAAGCTAGTAGCCTAATGCACTCTACCCAACTGTGTGCAGGTCATGTTAAGTATAATACAGAACTGTCAGATGCACTAGTGCTAGAAAACTTCAGTCGGTTTGTTATACCAAAGTTAAACATATGATTATGAAGTTTCACTTGTCAAGAAGATGTGTGAAATAACTCCGCCAGTTAAAAATTATTTGTATTATATACTTGTTTCACAATCAATAAAATACATGCAATCAGAACAAATCTACTGCTATTATTAGTTTTCGCAATCCGGTATTACCATACTTCCCCTGACTTATGTGTTTTAAATAATGCCATAATACAGCATGGAGTAAATATACTTTGTTCTTTTATTAGAATCTTTTACAGCACAACACTTACACAAGACAGAAGTTTCAAAAAATATTAGTTTGTTGGTGCATATGATAAAAGGAATATTGCGTTTGCCAAATGTGCCAAGAGTGTATCAGTCTATCAGTCTAGCTTGACATAATTATCTCCAGCTCTCATGTGATAAGGCATAGCACACGTCACTCGACTAATAAATACTCATGCAACGATTGTTAAGCATTATATTCTGTATATATTGCACTAGTAAGACTTTAAAACTATCTGCAATAGTAATTAGGTATATTATGGCACAAAAGGAACAAGAAGTAGTGGACATTAAATGATGTGAAACACACAGTTCTTGAAACCTATGTCATGAAGAANAATGTGCCAAGAGTGTATCAGTCTATCAGTCTAGCTTGACATCTTTAACTCCAGCTCTCATGTGACAAGGCATAGCACACGTCACTCGACTAATAAATACTCGTGCAACGATTGTTAAGCATTATATTCGGTATATATTGCACTAGTAAGACTTTAAAACTATCTGCAATAGTAATGAGGTATATTATGGCACAGGTAAGACTGAATGATCTGCAATAGTAATGAAAGATGTACAGTATATTATAACTAACAAGAAAGCCAGGTTTACCTGTTGTGGTGTCACTGCCAAACAGTTTTCTGCTGACAGTGGTCCCAGATGGTTGTAACTTGGGGCTGTCCTGGACCCCTGCAAGGGCCGACATAGGAAACTTGGGAGTTGATGATGTCACGAGTGCGTCTGCAATTAACAGTCAGTCTTAAAACTTTATTGTGACTCCAAACGTAAGTTACGCATTGAACGTGACAGCGTGCGATAAGATGTCTTCTGATTATTTGTTAATTGATGGCAGCTATTATCCAAACAATTACATGAAATTCGTCTGCACTGAACAAAAAACTGTGACTTTGCACTTACACATGTTTTGGATTTTTTTTTGCACAAAATTGAATATTCGAATATGAATTGTTAATTCGAACATAAAGGCATGTTTTGAATATTCGTTCCCATCCCAAATTATTAGTATTTGGAAATGTGATGGACTACATAAGCAGATTAGAGCCTAAATCTAGCTTGACATATTTAAAATGTAAAACTTCAAACAAATATAAGCAGCAGTAGGTAGACATGTGTCCATCACTTTAATGATATGGTTATAAAACGTGGTCAAAGGTCATATGCAACTTACTCCTATAAGAATGAGGTCAATATACATCGACCTCATATCGTTTAACTTCAATTTGCTGTAGCATCGTTCCGACATGAAATCATATCGGAAGCTTTAAAGGCTGCAAATTTATATAACAGCACAAAATCTTCATTGAAGAGTTATTCAATATAAAAATATACACATTATTTTACTAATTGCATTAGAAGATGTTTAATTAAAACTTACAAGTAATGCTATTCCAGATATGAAAACACTATCACTGTCCCGATTCCTGATTACGATTGAAGCCATATTGCACTGTGTTAATTGAAAGTTGCACAGTGTTACGTGAAGTTCATACAAACTATAAATATATAAGCCAGCAGGTATCTCTCTCAACTGTTAATTTCATGACTTACTGCTATGAATAGCAGATTAAAATGTTAACACCTTAATAGTTTGATAGTGTGTTGCATACAAATTTATTGCATTTTCTCCTGATCAACTGTAACCTTTGGAAATATACAAAGGTGAGACTAGCTTTAGACTTGTGTTCTACATTTTAAAGTTTAAGTGCTGAAACCTAATTTGAGTGCATTTTTATTTGAAAAGTATGTAACTCATAGATATATTATTTATTGTTTGAACATAGATTATTTTCTATGTGTAAGAATTGATTTGAATGTAAAATATAGCTATTTAAACCTGTATCTCTTGTTAATGCAATATTTTTCTATCGAAATGTGATTTTTTGTTTAATTCTTCGCTCTGCACTCGCTCGAGAATTTTCCTGTTTTAAAAAAAATTTGCTCGCTTCTTCAAATTTGTTTTAATCCGTAGACCAACAAATCAATTTGTAATGGCCTTATGTTCTTTCCTAGACTAGGACGGATGCTCATGAACGTGGTGATTCCTTAGTCGGAGGGTGTTGTAGACAGTTAGTGCCTTGACAGAAGTCTCTATTTTGTTTTATAAAGCTCTGCTTTTATTTGTCTTTAAAGGTTGATGAATGGCCATGGGTCAAGTTCTTCAAAAGGAACAAGAAGTTGTAGACATTAAATGATGTGAAACACACAGTTCTTGAAACCTATGTCATGAAGAAGACTGCTCCTCCAGACATACTTATGTGTGGAACAAGGATTCTATATAAGTTTTCAGGTATACATTTATAAACAAAACCCAGTCAACTTTCCTGTTACAATTATTCTTTGAACAGAAGTAAAATTAATCACAATATTTTTTCTTTGTTTTCGTGTTGTCCTTCAATATTATAGGGCATAAGCAATTACTGGTGTGTGCTGAGCTTTGCTTTTCATTACAAGTGGCGAACTGACCAGATCAAAGTAGTTTGGGTAAACCACTTTCTCTGTTTTGGCTTTCTTATCATTGATACTGAAACGATCCTCCTCAGCATTTCCAACTTGGATGGACAGCACACTTTGTCATATCTTTATTTTGACATTGCAGACACTTTAATTATTGTAATTTTTAAAAGAGAATACATTATATCTCTTAAATTATTAATGTCATGAAAAACTTGATGTGACATTTGGTCTCTTAATATTTTCAGATCTGTGAGACATNAAGTGCACCAGTTATCGAAGCGGGCTGACCAAAAAGTGCACCAGAACTTGCAGCTGGACCTGAAAAACAACATAAAAACCCCTTTTTAAAAATTAGTTTCCATGATATTTTGTAAAGACATTGTTCAAAGTTACGCTCAAACAGAGTGATCTTACACAAATTGAAGGGTTAATTGCATATTAAACTCTGATATGCGATTTTTACTGCTAGTTATTATCTTATGAGAACAAGACTCACCTGATGAGCTGGTAGAAGAGGCTGAGACCATTCCTGCAGTTGTTGCTGCACTGGTTTCAGAGTTCGCTGCTGAGGTCTGCTGATCTACTGACTCTGTACTGGCAGAGGAGGGCTTTCCAAACAGACCTGCCCCACTTGTAGTAACAGAAGGCTGGGCTGAAGGCGTTGAAGAATTTGCTGAGGTGTCTGGGTTTGCAGAGGAAGCTGCGGTCTTTACAACCAGGGATTGTGCAGCGGTAGAGGAAGGCTGGGTGACTGCAGGAGAGGTTGTGGACGCTGTGCTGTCTTTTGGTTTCCCAAACAGGCCTGTGGTGCCACCTGAACTCGTGGCTGAGGCTGAGCCGAACATAGCACCAGCAGGGGATGATCTGGCTGCAGTGCCAGATGCAGAACCAAAACAGAACGCACCAGCAGTTGTTGAAGAGCTTTCAAACGAAAATGTTGGTTCTAAACTTGCTGTAACACCAGAAGCAGTAACTAAACCAAATGAGCCTGCAGATGTAGACGAACTTCCGAATGAGAAGGCCCCAGCAGTGGATGCTGGAGCGGTATGGCCAAAAAGTGATGATGCAGTGGTCGTCTGCTTTCCAAACAACCCTGCCCCAGACCCAGAGGTGGGCGCTGAGCTTGCAATGGCTGACAATGGAACGTTTGCGTCACTGGCGGCATTCTGGTCGTCAGATTCCGTCTCTGGCTCACCAGTGGTGTCGTAAGCATCCGAGGGCTGACCAATGACCGAGTGCTTTATCAGAGACTGATTAGAGGGCAGGGTGGATGTTGCTGTGGTGGCAGGTATGGGCTGACCGAAAATAGTTTTCTGTGCGGCGGTATTACTGGACTGACCAAAGACTGATTTCTGGGAAGTCGCTGCTGATGTAACTGCCTTGACCGCACTTGTAGCGGCTGTCTGGTTGTCTTTAATTCCTCCGAACGTGACTGTCTCAGAAGCTCCAAAATTGAAACCAGTCTGCGAGACAAGGGTTGTCGTGGTGACGGCAGGGAAGCTGCTGGTTGGTTTAGTAACTGGCTTAAAGGTGCCATCTCCACTTGATGTTGTGACCTGGAACGAGCTGGGCGCTGGAATGAACAAAAACGAACTCTGAAGTCAATTGAGAATAAAGACTAAACTGTGAAGAAAATTCAGAAAATAAAGATCAAATTGTGAGGAAAATACTGACAGTAAAGACTTAACTGACAAGAAAATATTGAAAGTAAAGACTTAACTGAGGAGAACATACTGAAAATACTGGCTTAACTAAGAAGAACATACTGAAAATACTGGCTTAACTGACAAGCACATACTGGAAATACTGGCTAAGGTGAGAAGAACATACTAGAAATACTGGCTTAACTAAGAAGAATGTACTGGAAATACTAGCTTAACTGAGATGAAGGTACTGAAAATACTTGCTTAAATGAGAAGAACATACTGGAAATACTGGCTTTACTGAGAAGAACATACTGGAAATACTGGCTTAACTGAGAAGAACATACTGGAAATACTGGCTTAATTGAGAAGAACATACTGGAAATACTGGCTTAACTGAGAAGAACATACTGGAAATACTGGCTTAACTGAGAAGAACATACTGGAAATACTGGCTTAACTGACAAGAACATACTGGAAATACTGGCTTAACTGACAAGAACATACTGGAAATACTGGCTTTACTGAGAAGAACGTACTTGAAATAGTGACTTAACTGAAAAGAAAATACTGGAATACTGGCTTAACTGAGAAGAACATTCTGGAAATACTGGCTTTACTGTGGAGAACACACTGGAAAAACTGGCTTAACTGAGAAGAACATACTGAAAATACTGGCTTAAATGAGAAGAAAATACTGAAAATACTGGCTTAACTGTGAAATACATACTGTAAATACTGGCTAAAGTGAAAAGAACATACTGGAAATACTGGCTTAACTAAGAACACATACTTGAAATACTGGCTTAAATGAGAAGAACATACTGGAAATACTGGCTTAACCGAGAAGAACCGACTGAAATTACTGACCTAACTGAGAAGAACATACTGGAAATACTGGCTTAACTGAGAAGAACATACTGGAAATACTGGCTTAACCGAGAAGAACATACTGGAAATACTGGCTTATCTGAGAATAACATACTGGAAATGCTGGTTTAACTGAGAAGAACATACTGTAAATACTGGCTAAAAGTGAGAAGAACATACTGGAAATACTGGCTTTACTGAGAACACATACTGGAAATACTGGCTTAACTGAGAAGAACATACTAGAAATACTGGCTTAACTGAGAAGAACATACTGGAAATACTGGCTTAAGTGTGAAGAACATATCAAAAATACTGGCTTAACTGAGAATAACATACCGGAAAAACTGTCTTAACTAAGAAGAGCATATTGTAAATACTGGCTAAAGTGAGAAGAACATACTGGAAATTCTAGCTTAACTGAGAAGAACGTACTGGAATTACTANGGAAATACTGGCTTAACGGAGAACACATACTGGAAATACTGGCTTAACTGAGAAGAACATACTATAAATACTGGCTTAACTGAGAAGAACATACTGGAAATACTGGCTTAACTGAGAGGAACATACTGGAAATACTGGCTTAACAGAGAAAAACATACTGGAAATACTGGCTTAACCGATAAGAACATACTGGAAATGCTGGCTTAACTGAGAAGAATATACTGGAAATACTGGCTTAAGTGAGAAGAACATATCGAAAATACTGGCTTAACTGAGAATAACATACCGGAAAAACTGTCTTAACTGAGAAGAGCATATTGTAAATACTGGCTAAAGTGAGAAGAACATACTGGAAATTCTGGCTTAACTAAGAAGAACATACTGGAATTACTAGCTTAACTGAGAAAAAAAAGTTGTGAAAATACTGGTTTAAATGAGAAGAACATACTGGAAATTCTAGCTTAACTGAGAAAAACGAACTGGAAATACATGCTTAACTGAGAAGAACATACTGGAAATACTGGCTTAACTGAGAAGAACATACTGTAAGAACTTGCTTTACTGAGAAGAACATACTGAAAATACTGGCTAACTGAGACGAAATATACTGAAAATACTGGCTAAATTGAGCTGAAAATACTGACTATACATGAAATGAAATTCAGTACAGATGAGACGCAATCATTTTATTGAGAATAATTGCTGCTCATATTACTATTTTTCTCAATTTTTTTCTAAAAAAAAAATGATAGACTAAGTTAAATTTTCAAAACGTCAGCTTTCTTACGTTAGAAAAATGTCCATCCAAATTCTTTGTTTTAATATAAACGTGCACTGACTTTGTAATACAAGAATCCTATCAAAAGTAAAGACAGAGTGTAATAAACATATAAATACATGGTTTTTGTCCACATGAAACACATTTCACACAGTTTGAATTGAAAAATAAAATAGGAAAAAAACTTAAGCTAGTAGCCTAATGCACTCTACCCAACCGTGTGCAGGTCATGTTAAGTATAATACAGAACTGTCAGATGCACTAGTGCTAGAACACTGCAGTCGGTTTGTTATACCAAAGTTAAACATATGATTATGAAGTTTCACTTGTCAAGAAGATGTGTCAAATAACTACGCCAGTTAAAAATTATTTGTATTATCTACTTGTTTCACAATCAATAAAATACATGCAATCAGAACCAATCTTATGCTATTATTAGTTTTTGCAATCCGGTATTACCATACTTCCCCTGACTTATGTGTTTTAAATAATGTCATAATACAGCATGGAGTGAATATACTTTGTTCTTTTATTAGAATCATTTACTGCACAACACTTACACAAGACAGAAGTTTCAGAAAATATAAGTTTGTTGGTGCATATGATAAAAGGAATATTGCGTTAGCCAAATGTGCCAAGAGTGTATCAGTCTATCAGTCTAGCTTGACATCTTTAACTCCAGCTCTCATGTGACAAGGCATAGCACACGTCACTCGACTAATAAATACTCGTGCAACGATTGTTAAGCATTATATTCGGTATATATTGCACTAGTAAGACTTTAAAACTATCTGCAATAGTAATGAGGTATATTATGGCACAGGTAAGACTGAATGATCTGCAATAGTAATGAAAGATGTACAGTATATTATAACTAACAAGAAAGCCAGGTTTACCTGTTGTGGTGTCACTGCCAAACAGTTTTCTGCTGACAGTGGTCCCAGATGGTTGTAACTTGGGGCTGTCCTGGACACCTGCAAGGACCGACACAGGAAACTTGGGAGTTGATGATGTCACGAGTGCGTCTGCAGTTAACAGTCAGTCTTAAAACTTTATTGTGACTCCAAACGTAGGTTACGCATTGAACGTGACCGCGTGCGATAAGATGTTTTCTGATTATTCGTTAATTGATGGCAGCTTTTATCCAAACAATTACAGGAAAGTCGTCTGCACTGAACAAAAAACTGTGACTTTGCACTAACACATGTTTTGGAATTTTTTTTGCACAAAATTGAATATTCGAATATGAATTGTTAATTCGAACATAAAGGCATGTTTTGAATATTCGTTCCCATCCCAAATTATTAGTATTTGGAAATGTGATGGACTACATAAGCAGATTAGAGCCTAAATCTAGCTTGACATATTTAAAATGTAAAACTTCAAACAAATATAAGCAGCAGTAGGTAGACATGTGTCCATCACTTTAATGATATGGTTATAAAACGTGGTCAAAGGTCATATGCAACTTACTCCTATAAAAATGAGGTCAATATACATCGACCTCATATCGTTTAACTTCAATTTGCTGTAGCATCGTTCCGACATGAAATCATATCGGAAGCTTTAAAGGCTGCAAATTTATATAACAGCACAAAATTTTCATGGAAGAGTTATTCAATATAAAAATATACACATTATTTTACTAATTGCATAAGAAGATGTTTAATTAAAACTTACAAGTAATGCTATTCCAGATATGAAAACACTATCACTGTCCTGATTCCTGATTACGATTGAAGCCATATTGCACTGTGTTAATTGAAAGTTGCA